>CAJNDT010006174.1:0-123040 GCA_905221615.1 Symbiodinium sp. CCMP2592 | reverse complement strand
GACACGCGCCGCGCGGCATCCCCATCGCGCGCCGCGCGGCACCCCCAGCGCGCGCCGCGCGGCACCCCCAGCGCGCCGCGCGCGGCACCCCCAGCGCGCGCCGCGCGGCACCCCCAGCGCGCGCCGCGCGGCACCCCCAGCGCGCGCCGCGCGGCACCCCCAGCGCGCGCCGCGCGGCACTCCCAGCGCGCGCCGCGCGGCACCCGAACAACGCGCCGCGCGGCACACGAACAACGCGCCGCGCGGCACTCCGAGCACGCGCCGCGCGGCACTGCCAGCGCGCGCCGCGCGGCAGTTCCACCGCACGCACGAACAACGCGCCGCGCGGCACTCCGAGCACGCGCCGCGCGGCACTGCCAGCGCGCGCCGCGCGGCAGTTCCACCGCACGCCACGCGGCACCGCTGTTGCGCGCGAGACCCTCACGCTGGCACTCCCTATCGCATGCTGTGTGCCACTCGCGTCGCGCGCTGCGGGGCCTTCCCAGCACTCGCCGCGTGGCACTTACTTTCGACTCGTGCGGCAAAGCACTTCCGCAGTGCGACTGCCGCGGCGTGCCGCTTGCGCGGTATTTTATTTATTTGCCCGGCACATGGCAAACGATCTGTTTAATATGTGGCACCCCTGCGCACTGCCCACGTTCCATGCGCGGCCCGGTCCTCAAGTCCACGCCCATACCACGCGCCGCACGTGCCCGGCATGCGTGCGCTTAACTTCCCAGTGCGTAACACTCCCGAAACGGGCCGCCCAACGCACGCCACGCACAGTATCCATGCAGCGCTCTGGCCGGGATTAATAGCACCGCTGTCTGTTATGTATATATATATATATATATATATATTTATTATTATATCATATAGTTTTACCGAACACGTTTTCCGCTAAGTTCCTTTCCCCGACTCGACACTCGGGCCTGGGAAGTCCTGCATCCACACGCTGTCTTCGTGCAAGCCTCAGCATGAGCATGACATGAAGCACTGTTTCTGCACCGACTTTGTGCCCATAACACAACTTTGACCCCCTCACTAACTCTTGACGTTAACCGTTCAAGCAAGCTCGTGAAGTTGGAGTCCATTTGAGTCAACTCTGAGTCTCCCACAGGCAGAAGACAGCAAGCTAGGTGAGCTTCCTGCCGTGGGACACTGAAGCTACCAACTGCTGCTGGCTACCCCACGCTGGATTTTCGACGTAATCTTGCTTGCGATAACTTCAGCCAGACGCCGCATCAGTTTAGGCTTTCTTTGCTGCATTGCTAATCTGACTTTGCACTCCACTCACATCACCAGGGACAGACCCAGAAACCTTCAGGTCTTGAAGTCTAGCATCTGAATTTGACAATGTACGTGAACCGAACAGTTGGCACTTGGTAGTCCCTGCCTGCCATGCAAACCAACAGCATAGCAAAGGCTGCAAGCCTCTCAGATGTCTGACTCTCACTCACTGACGCTGGCCCAAAATTCTACACCTCGCATCAACTGACTGTGAACTTCGGATCAGGTGACACACAGAGTTCGCCCCGCCGACCTGCCTGCTCTGACGAATCTGGCCAGGTTCCGCCGACCGGCTCTGGCCCATGTAGCCAGGTTCCGAAGCCTGGCACGCACCAAGATATCAATGCTAGCAACCGCAGTTGCTAATTCTTGCCGTAGTACGACTCAGCTTCCCAGCCGGTGTTCTTACGACCTCACGGCCGGCGTCCGATGGACGTCTTGCAAGCACGGCGCGACCTCCCGGTCGTCGACCCGGCTCGCTCAAATCTTACTCCCCGGGCACGACCTCACAGTCGGCCCATTTACTCCTATAAAAAATACATCATGCTATGGTTTGAAAACGAGGCTCCTGCACGCTCAACCACTGAAGACTTCGCAACTGCACACAACATGCCAGGAACTGAGCGAAACAGACGTGTTTTGTACCGCTGAGGGTCAAGCTGTAGCGCGGACGGATGCCGCGTAACAATATCGCTGCTTCCCATGCTGTCTCCTAACCAAGCCGCTTGCAAGCGGCCACCAAACAAGCCCACCCTTCCGAGACATGCTGCCGACACTCTTGGCCAAGAATTGCTCTCCGCAGACCGAAGTGGTGCTCGCTTACGTGGAATATCTAAGGGCCAAGCCGGTAAAAGCTCGCAGACCGCTCTGGCTCCAAACCTGCACGGCAAAGAGAATCCAGCGTGAATGAATCCAAACTTCGAACGCAAACGGTGCATGTGCACGGAAGGTCAGAGCTTGCTTTATTTATCAGCTCGCTGCGCAAGTTGCGGGCGCTGGACTTCCTGTCAGACTCGTGACTCTTGCTTGGAGGCCGCATGGCAGAGCTGGAACTGGAATAAAATTACAGATTGGGGAACCCATGACTTCATTGATGCGGTATTTTATTTTCTTGTCCGGCCTGCCTATGGCATCATCTTGCCTGAGACTCACAGCCAGATCTTGCCCGGCACGCGGCAAGACTGCTTCATTGAAATCTATCTATGACGGGAAGCCGGGAAGAGACTCTGTCGACGTTCTTGGAAGACACTCAGGTCTCTCGCGGGGGCAAGCGCTGCACGGAGCAATTCACTTAAGAGTTCTTCCTTCAGTCAACTTAACTAACATTCTCCATTACATCATGTCATACAGAACTACAAATCAGCTCGATAAAAACTTCCGCCGCACTCCGTGCAGAAAAGATCTTGCCGCGAGGCCCGTCGCACGGGCTAAAAGATCTTGCAAGTCTGACAGCAGCTAGTACCAGCCGGGACGCCGGACACAGCTCATCATATTGTAACCGAGCGTTTCAAAAGCGTCCTCATGTTCTGGCGGTTCAGCTGGAGTCACTGCCATCGCCTTATTACTAATGGTGCACTTGCTTCATGAGAACGTATGATGCAATACCCACTCGGGCTTCTGGCGGCCCGTCCTGCTGTGGCTCCAGGTCCCTGTCATAATCGAAGACGTCGTCGGGACCGTCTGGCTCGACCTCGTTGTCAGCTGTCTAAGCAACTTACTTACTTAGGCTACAGGCTACAGGGGTCCGGCACCTCGTCGGCGGCCAAGCGAATCTTGCCCTTCTCCGCCATGGCAGTCTCTCGCTCATCAACACCGTAGGAGGCTGCCTCTAACAGCTTCTTCCGCTGATCTTCTGTCGGGTGCCCGTCTCCTCCCTCATGTGGCTCTGGCGGTTGCGTCTTCTGGCTGCGTCTCGCCTTGGCAGCGGCTGCCATGTCATGCAGCTCTTGCGCCCGAATCTGCATGATGTCCTTATCTCACGGAAATAAGGAAAACATGTACCACTTAAAACAAAATTGTCTTGCCATGTCATGTCTGACATGAATTTGTTTGCTGCCGGGTGCCTCTGAGTTGGGTCTCTCATACGCCCTGCGACCAGGTTCCATTACCCACAATTGCCAGGCTTCTTTGATTTCAATTGCAGGTTCGGTCGGTGTCTTGCTGGACATCGGCGACTCTGTGTTGGACTCATCGCATTCTGCTTCGTTTCTACCTGCATGCACTGCTGCTTGAAACTTCTTATTGGTTGCTGCCGGGATTCTGGTGACCCTCCGTCGCCTCGAGGCTCCTCAAGCAATGGCTAGCCATAAAGAGGTGCACGCTGCTCTCTATCCAAGTAAGTGAGTCAAACGACCACTGCTTCTTTTGGACCAAGACTCATGCTGGGCTTCGTCTTCCTTCTTCTCGGAAGTGCCACCTCCGTGAGCCTTGCCAGTGCCGGACGTCGTGTCCTCGGACTGACAAAAACAGTTAAAGTTATGAACTATTATTTATATATGTTTATATTATGTTATATAATTATATTATATTATGTATATACACATATATATATATATATATATATATAGATAGATTATATATACATAATATATATATATATATATATATATATATATATATATATGTATTATATATATATATATATTATATATATATAGTACGTATGTATGTATTATTAAATATTATGTATTACATCTGAGAAACTGCAACTGTAAGCAAAGAATCATGCTGGACTTCTCCATCTCCCCCGGAGGAGCCACCTTGCTGACTCTTGCCAGTGCTGGTTTCCGCCTCCTCGGAGTGAAAAAGTTGCAGGCCTAGCCAATGAAATATGCAACTTACAGCAGACAATGCTTGAGGATATAGCATGAGACGGAGCGTCATGCTTTCCTGCTTCGCCCCCTGAGGCTCTCTCCTTGGCGTTACACGGCTAACACTTAAACCCTGGCTCTGGATATCATCATCTTGCGTACCCAGCGTCAGCATGCAGGCCACTCTGTTGGCCTGAATTCCCGTCCTCGGAGATGGGCTGTTGCTTCTTAGGTTTACGTTTTACGTGCCACACCGTTTTGGAGAGCTCTGGAATCCTTTCGAAGATTCGGCTGAGCCCTGACGATCCTAGCTTTCATCCTCGGAGTGACATGCCGAATTGCAATTAAACGTGTTCTGATGCTGTTCTTGTAGCTTCCTGGCGTCCTACCGCAGACTCAGTCATGTGAGCCCTGACCAGACCAGGTTTCTGTCCAAGGTACAAGGGATGCCGAAGTTGAAAGGCTGACTTGTATTTTGGCCAACAACTGCTATTCGGAGCATGTTCTACTGAGCTCTTGAAACAAACGTAAGCAGTATTGTATAGAATATCCTCATGCATCTTCAGGCTACCGAAGAAGATGGAGCTCTAGCTGGCGCAGTTCTTTCGGATTAACTGTCTGGCTCTGTAGCGGAACACTCCTGCCTGCTCTTGGAAACGATTCACGTTGGCCTCCTTTGCCGACTCGTGACGAGCCGTGCTGACGATTTCCGGGCTGGCAACTTACCAATAACGACCTTCCTAACCAGAAACTATCATCGTGACTGAGCCCGTGCGGACGAAGGAAGAATCTGAGAATCAGTAAGTAATAAATAGTAATAAGTATGATTTCTGCAGTTTTGAAATTTAGTTCCAGGACTGAACCTAATACCTGCTCTTGCGAGCCAAGAATCATCATTTTGGGGCTGCTCCTGCTCAAAGTCGTGCCACTTGCTTTCCTCGGAACATTAATAATTAACAATGATTGATTGTGTTGGTATTAAATATTGTTAAGTAGTTGCTTTCCGAATATTCATGAAACCTTGCCCCTGTGTACCAACCAAGAATCATCATAGCCTGGCCCTTGTCCCCACGAGCTCTGGCTCCAGTCTTGCTGGCTCCAGCCTTGCTGGCTCCAGCCTTGCTGGCTCCAGTCTTGCTGGCTCCAGTCTCGCTGGCTCCAGTCTTGCTGGCTCCAGTCTTGCTGGCTCCAGTTTTGATGCTGCCGGGAGTTGCACCAACCGCTGTCGGCCTGAGAATGAAATCATCTTGAATCAAGACACACTCAGCACTAGTTGATTGCTCATCTTGTGTGTGTGTGGTAGAAGTCAGACAACGTCATTCGTCGTGCTAAATCAATCTGCTCCAGAAGCAGTATCCTGACCCAAGTTTATTGCTTGCACCGGCAACAGGGATATGTGGCAAGCTTACTCCCGTTGACTCTCAATTGTCAATCCTGCAAGTTTGAACCAAGAATCCGCTTCCCAAGATTCATGGTAGCCTGGTAACTAACTAATTAAATTAGAATATACATACTAAGTGTCAATGTTAGCGATTGTAGATGTCCGAGTCATATTCAGGACCAAGAATCCGGGTCCTGCCTTGCCTGTGAGGGAGGGTAGTAGCTCTGAGATCCAGCCTCGCCAATACTTGGCAAGTATATGATATGATGACTGCTACATTAATTATATTGTGCTACATCGTCGAAATGAAGTCTTCCTCTCGCGGCACCCCATGCAAGGAATCAACCACATTTTAAATTTACATCACATCCAATCTAATCTACGAGAACAAACCTGCGACATCTGGCCGGCACCTTTCGAACCCATTCTCACTTGCTCTTGCCGACAAGAATCGTCTTCGTGCGGCTTCTGACGCCCGTCGCCGGTGGTTGCATCCTCGGAAAAATATAATTAACAACAAAATCAAGCTCATCTTGGACGTCTGACATGTGGTGTTCTGACCTGCCCTTGCCGTCAAAGAGTCCTGGTGCCCGTGGCACACATCGTGCGGGGTTTCGTCCTCGGTTTAGACACGGTGCGATTCATTATTAATATATTTATTAACTGGCACTGACTGATGGCGCGGCAAATCTGAGTTTGGACACGCACATGGACCCTATACTTACCTGGTTTTGCTTCCTGGTCTCAAGTGTTAGTTAACTCATTATTAATGTACTCTGTACGTATTACACGCTGAAGCTGCGAGATGTGACGCACACCGGATTCTAGCTGCTCTTGCCGTCAAAGAAACCTGGTGTCCGTGCTCTTGCCCATCCTCATCGCACGGCACTTCGTCCTCAGAAACCGGCAATATAAGGGATTAAGTAGTTTTATATATAATAATGCCGCAGTGTAACTTCTGAAAAAAACTGACTGTCTGTGGACATGCGGCTGTTGCAGACAAAAACTCGTGTTCTTGCTCTGGCTGCTCCTCCTCGTGGTCCTCAAGGCCCACGGCTGTGTCCTCCGAATAGATAATTACTCACAAGGTTGTATATCTGACTTTGGACATATTAATGGCAGAAACCCTACTAGTCGTACCTGGTTCTGCCTCCTAGCCTTATTAAATTAAGGTTACACGCTAAAGCTGCGAAATGTGGCGTGCACCGTATTCTGACCTGCTCTTCCAAAGAGTCCTGCTGTTCGTGCCCGTCGCCCTGGTGCTCTTGCCCACCGCCCTGGTGTTCCTCCTGCTCATCGACCGGCATTTCGCCCTCGGGTTACGGCAACCGTTGAAGTTAAGGTGCTGAAACAGACCTGGACATGTGGCTCTTGCCGACCAAGACTCTTGGTGTTCTTGAGGGCCGGTTGCTGCGCCCTCGGAATAGCAGTGTCTCAAGTATGGCAAATCTGACCTTGGACATGTGGCGCACCCCCTGTTTTAACCTGCTTTTGCCTGCCAAGACTCGCCAGCCTCTTCTTCATCTGCTGGCCACTCTTCCTCGAGCCAGCGTTCTGAGCTGATGCTACTGTGCCAGCTGTTGACACTGTCATCAGCATCCTGAGTCGATATTTGCTTGGCCTTCCAAAACTAGCTCCGTCGAAATGTCTGTAGACCGGGGCGGGTGTTGTTTGTTCCTCAGAATCTAATCTAAGTCTAAGTTGTTGTCTCTCGCTGGTGTAGCAAGCAAATCTGTTGGTTGCCGGCCAAGACTCGCCGTTGTCTTGATTTTCATCTTGCCAAGGTTTTTCAATATTATGATTTCAACACCAGACCGACTGCTATATCCGGCCGTACACATCTGAGAAACTGCAACGAGTCTCCTCGTCTGGCCCCACGATGTGGTCCTGCAGGTTGATGCGAGGCTGAAACTCTTTGCGAGACAAACAGAATCACTGTCCTCAGTTGGAGGTCGGGCTTTGCCAGGCTGATAGCTGCCCCAGGCATCATAGCTTAGATCGTCCTTATAGCACGGTTGTTCAGAGCATGAGGCTCCAATGGACCATGTGTTTGTTGCCTGAGGAGGGAGCCATGGTCGGGAACTCTTGCTCTGAGGGCGTCTCTGGCTCCTGTACAGAGAGCAAATGGCTTCAGTGTAAACGAAAATTGCTCTGAATCCAGCCCAGCTGCGGTTGGCTCGTCTGGCACGGGTGGAGGACTTGCCTTCGGCTGTGCCGTCTTTTTTGGCGGAGGTTCTTTCATCTGAACCGCCTGATCAGGAATCGCCAACGCACAGCAATTCATCAATCTATGTTTCACAAGTCGCCTTGGCAGGGCCCGGCACCACCGCCGAACACTGCTTTACCTGAGCCGCAAGGGTTACTCGTTCAAATTGGAACTCATGACATTGTCGTGATTCGATTGGATTGTGCATTGCAGCGCAGGTCGCCTTGCTCCTGGATGTGGGCGGCTGTGCCTCGTGGATGGGGGCGGTGGTTGTGGCGACAACTGCGCAGTACCCACAAGTAATTAATGACATTTCTTTCGCGTCTGAAAAATCATTATCTAATGCAAACGAAGTTGAATTCATTGTTGTTTATTACTTACTGCCTCTATTCACATAATAAGTACTGATGGTCAGAAGTATTTATTTACAACATTTATTCAACTAAATAAGTCAAATCAAACCTAATGTAAATTACTTATCTTTGAAAACCACTGTACTGTTGATATTTGCATTATCGTAATATTTTTTGTTAATTGCCATTCTCAGGCAAAACTTACATTGCAACGTAAGGCAGCGGTGAAAATAATAACAATAATAAAGTAAATAAATAAATGAACAAATAAATAAATAAACATATATATATATATATACATATATATATATATGATACTAATAATATATTAATATATTAATATATATATATATATATATATATATATATTTATATAATATATATATATATATATATATATACATATATTATATATTAAAAAATAATACTAATTTTTAATACTAATACTAATAATTATTAAATTATAATGATAATATACTGATAATAATATTATCATGCCAAGTCACGTCGGCCTTGTCTTGCTGGCCTGGAAAAATGTCCAGCAACGGTGGTGATGCCTGATCAGAGATGAGTTCTTGCAGCCACTGTTCAGTCGCTGCCGTCGCAGCGGCCGGCCAATTAATGCACATGCACTGCAAGGCATTTGCGGTAGTTGTTCGGAACACTACAACACTACAACTAGACAGCATTCAACAAGAATTTTCCTGGATTCATTGACCACCGATCCACAAACTCCCATGCGGTAATTGCATTACAAGTCGCGACGTTGGCGCCAGGAGTGATAGTAGGGGCCTCGTCATCAGCAGCGGCGATCAGTGACTAGTGCTGACTGACTGAATTACCCTCGCAGTGAATAATGAGATTAGAAGCCTCATGAGTGAACGGCGGCGGGGCTTTTATTCTTTGCGCCTGATGCAACAACGGCCAGAATTACACTCGACCAACCCAGCCACTCAAACACTCTCACTCAAATTGCAGTTGTGAGCAGTGCAAGTCGCCTCTGGCTCTGGCGACGTTGTCCCCTGAGCAGCAGCACCGAAGCACGCAGTACTCAAATGAGAAACCGGTTTTCTTGCAAAGCAAGTCGCCGCCTGTTCCTCGGGAGCGGCGGTACGGGCCAGTTGTGGCTGTGACTGTATCACTGCCTGAACAGGTGCCACAGAAGAGCTCACACTCCCTCACGCTGCTGGGTTCTGGATTGCATGTTGTCTCGGCTTTTCCCGTCCCAGGCTGATCTGATGGAGTCTGAGAAGCACTCACCGAATAAGAAACTCTGGTTTCTTGCAGAGCAAGTCGCCTTATTCTTGGGAGCGGCGGCTTTCTTCGCGGCGGGCGGCTGTGACGGCGCCTGAACAAGTGCCGCCATCACAGAAGAGCTCACACAGACACGCCGACACACTATTAATCTTTTAAGTCGTCTCGGCCTTTCCCGTGCCAGGCTGATCTGATGGCGCCTGAGCAGCAACAACGACAAGCACTCACCGAATAAGAAACTCGGGTTTCTTGCGGAGCAAGCAAGTCGCCTTGCCCTTGGGAGTGGCGGCTTTCTGCGCGGCGAGCGGCTGTGATGGCGCCTGAACAAGTGCCGCCGTCACAAAAGAGCTCATCCAGACGACGTGCTACAAAATAATTGTTGCCGCACAAGTCGTCTCGGCCTTTCCCGTGCCAGGCTGATCTGACGGCCCCTGAGCAGCAACGATGATCAATAGCAGGCACTCACCAAGCAAAATCTTGCAATGCAAGTCACCTTGTCATTGTCCTTAGGAGTGGTGGGCTGCTTTGGTCTTGCCTTTGCAGCGACAAGATTGTCATTGTCAGAATCGAGGAACACCAATAATTAATACTGTACTTGCAGACCAAGTGGCTGCGTCTTGCTCTGACGACGCCTGAGCAGCGGCACTGGAGAAGTTTGGCTGCTGGGACACCACGTGAACAGTGAAGTGAACAGTGGGGGCAATTTCCACAAATTGCATTGCAAGTTGCCTTGGCCTTCGCTTCCGCAGCCTGGTCTTGCGGCACCTGAATGGGGGGATGCTATAAATTGTTGCCAATGAGTCATTCTCTGACACACCAACACTGAAGAATATTGCCGCAGCCAGCTAGCTTCAATCACTGCCCTCAGGCGCCTGTGCATTCGAACCGTAACCCCAGGGGGGACGACCCGCAGGCGGAGGTGGCTTCTTGCGGTACGGGTTTTCTTGCAAATAGCTCGGTTCCAGATCCGTCTGGACCGGCTTGTCCTCCTTCGGGACCCTGTACCACTCTGACTTGTCGTAGTTCCACTGCTGCGGGTGCCCCGCCACTTGGATCGCACAGGGTCAAAGCAAATCTGCAACGTTATGCGCATACACACACAGAGATCGGACTGACTGACGTGACTGTCTGACTGGCTGACTGGACACCACTACCATGTCTCTCTTGCGAAGAAGCTGCTGAGGAGGTAGTTTTTCTCATGCGCCCAGGCCACGCAAAATCTGAACACGTCTGGATAGACGTGTGCCTTGTTGAAGGCGAGCCAGTGGCCTCGCAGCAATCAGTCAAGTCTGACTCTCACACTGCAGCCTGAAAAAACCTTACTGGCTAGATGAATCACGCTAAGTCTCGGAGCAACTTGTGCGTGAGCTCCTTGGCGAACGCCTTCGCGCGCTTCTGGCAAGGGTGGGATCTTACCGCCAAGACCGCCTGGGATTGCGCAAGAAACATTCTCGCTTGAATTGCAATACAACTTTTTCAGCTCTTGCAGCCAAGGAACGGCCCACGCCGGCATATCTATCTGGAGTTGAAGCATCACCCATGCCAGATCCGGACTCAAAAACAGCAGCTCTTGCGTCACGAACTTATCGCACTCTTGCGCCGATTTGTAGTCTGGCAGTGGCCAACTGCTTGTCGGCCGGGTCGTTCGTGGGAGCTCATCCCAGTCTCAGTACGCAGGGAGAGAACGGTCGAGTCTTACAAATGTAGCAATCTGATATGTTGCAGTCGAGTTGCAGACCTCTAGCGCCTTCAAGAGCAGCCGGCCTTGTTCTCCATAAGGCGGCTTGAGGCCACCCAGGCAGTTGGCCAGTGTCTTGCGCCAGCGCCAGACCACGTCTGGCACCTTCTTCTTGGGCTCTGGCTCTTCGGCCATGGCAGCGCGGGCGACTCTTCTTGCCCGCGGCTTCTGACACCCATTCACTTTCTTGCTTGAGATCAAAAATTCAAGGCCCACATGTCGCTCAAGACTCATGCATGCATCCAGAAACTCAAAGCTGACTGACTACTGCTTCTATGTGCAGGGCTGGCCTCCAAGTCGTCTCTTGCCGAGGATGTCTGTCACCTTGGGACAGTGACCGAAGAGCGGGGCTAATAAATGATTTGAAGCTGTCCCGCACCCTGCAGCCTGCGGCCTTGCCCGGTTCTGGCCTGCATGTCGGTGCCGAGCCAGCAGCGGCCCGAAGTGAAGAAGCTCCTGGAGTGGGTCGCTTGGCTTATTGGGCATGCTGCTTATGCTTCTTCGCTCTTGCTGATTGGGCCAACCAGAAAGACTCTAGCTCATGGACGTTTAACAGCCTGGCAAGTGGCTTCTTTTTCCAGCTGCTGTCTGGAGATGTCTGGCGATCAGCAAAGCAGAGAAAATGAAAAGGACACCGGATGGAACCAAGGCGATGTCGTCACACGCGCCATAATTTTTAAACAAAACCATGTAGCATGAACCTTGGCTTGTCTTACTAACTATCTCAGCTAGCCTCGATTCTTGCGGTGTCCTTCTTGAATTGAATCTTACTTCTTGCGACTCGACCCATCTCGTAGTCTCCGCATGTGCGTGCTGATGCTGCTCGAGGTCAGGGAAGGACTGGGAGTTCTTCTTGAGGACTTGCTCTTCTTCTCCTTCTTCTCCTTCTTCTCCTTCTTCGTCTTCCTGTCCGAGCGCTGCTTCTTGCCCCTTTTCTTGCCGCCCTTCATCTCCTCCGTCTCCGTCTCTAGCTCCGCCGGCTTCTCCTTCTTCTCTGGCGCCGGTGATGGGGCTCGTTTTCTTATTATCGGATCGAACGGACTCGTCTGGCTGACTGGCCTCTTCTGGCCAGCAGCGTTAAATGCAGCCTCCAGCATTGTCTTCGCCTTCGCCAGCTCTTCCCGGGCTCTGTCCTCTTGCAGACTCACCTGATCAGGGAACTGTGCTCAAACTCGAGGACGACCACAAGTAAGTACTAGTACTAGTACGACTACTAATACTACTACGACGACGACGACGACTACTACTACTGCTACTTCGTGCGGCTGCTGGCATTTACTCGGAGGTTTTTCTTTGACATGTCCAGGCCTGCTGAGCCCGAATTTCGTTCTTGGCACCGCGTTTTGCCTCTTCCATCCTGCACTGCTCGGCATTGAAATAGTTCTTTTGCGAGTCAGACCTTGGGCGGAGTTGGGCAACGACAACTGTTGCTTTTTATCAGCTTCTTACAGCAGAAACGATTGCTAGCTGTAGCGCAACTGTGTGTATAAAACAAATATGTGTAGAGTTGTAGTACTAGTACTAGTACTAGAAGGAGTACTTCGACTACTACTACTACTACTACTACTACTACTACTACTACTACTACTACCACCACTACTGCTGCTACTACCCCTGCTGCTGCTGCTACTAGTACTACTACTACTACTACTACTACTGCTACTTCGACTACTACTACTACTACTACTACTACTACTACTACTACTACTACTACTACTACTACTACTACTACTACTACTACTACTACTACTATGCTACTACTACTACTACTACTACTACTACTACTACTACTACTACTACTACTACTACTACTACTACTACTACTACTACTACTACTACTACTACTACTACTACTACTACTACTACTACTACTACTACTACTACTACTACTACTACTACTACTACTACTACTACTACTACTACTACTACTACTACTACTACTACTACTACTACTACTACTACTACTACTACTACTACTACTACTACTACTACTACTACTACTACTACTACTGCTACTTAAAGCTACTACTGCTACTGCTACTGCTACTTTAACTACAACTACAACAACAACTAACTAAATCTACTACTAGTGCTAGTACTAGTACTAGTCCTACTACTACCACTCCATGATGCTACTGATTGAAATTACACATACCGAACCATCACACACATGCAAATTGCGGTTGAGTAGCAGCATTGCTGTCGTAACCTTGAGCAGCGAAGCCATCTGCTCAACCACTTCTTGCCCTTGAACAACCGGCAACGGCAGCGGTGGCGGCGGCAGCAACGGATTCGCCAGCGGCGGCATCGGAAAGCCGAATGGCACGTTCAACGGGTTCAGAGGCTGGCTCACGGGCGCTGGCTCTTGCTGCGGTCTTGCTCTGTGCTGCAGCGGCTGTTGCCGAGGGTTGAGCGGCTGCTGCTGTTGCTGCGGCGGGGCTCTCTGCTGCAGCGGCTCTTGCCGAGGGTTGAGCGGCTGGTTCACGCGTGCGGGCTCTTGCTGCGATGTTCTCTGCTGTTCTTGCTGCAGGGCTCTCTGCTGCAGTGGCTGTTGCTGAGGGTTGAGCGGCTGCTGCTCTTGCTGCGGCGGGGCTCTCTGCTGCAGCGGCTCTTGCCGAGGGTTGAGCGGCTGGTTCACGGGCGCGGGCTGCTCTTGCTGTGATGTTCTCTGCTGTAGCGGCTGTTGCTGACGGTTGAGTGGCGGCTGGCTCACGGGTGCCGGCTGCTCTTGCTGCGGCGGGGCTCCCTGCTGCAGCTGCTGTCGCAACGGCTGCCACCGCGGTGGCGGCATTTCTGGGACCTGCGGCGGTGCTGCTAGAAGCCCTTGCTGAGTTTGTGCAGCTGAAGTTTGTGGGGCTGGTTGCTGTTGCCGTGGCTGTGCCACTTGCTGCGGCCGCTGCGAGGAGGGGGGGGGAGTCTGAGGAGTTGGCGGGGCTTGTTGGACCTGCTGCTCTTGCTGTTGCTGTGCTGGCTCAGTTATTTGCATTGGCCGTCCTTTTGGCCGCGGAGTTAGCGGGGCTTGGGCTTGGTGCTGCAGCCCTGCTGGTGGTGGGCTTGCTGCGGCTGTGGCTGGACTTGCTCGTGGCATTGGCATTTCTGGTCTTGCTGAATGCCTTGGGTTTAAAAGGCTCTCAGGTGGTCTCCTTGGACTTGCTGCGGCTGTGGCTTGACTTGCTTGTGGCTTCAGTGCTTGTTCTGGCTGCGGCCTTGCTGGGGGGCCAAAGCTGACGGGTGGTCCAATTGGCTGGCGGGGCAATGCCGCAGGCTCTGGCTCAGGCAGAGGCTGGGAAGGCATGTTCACCTGTGCTGGCGAAGTTGATTGTGGCTCCACGGGCTCTGGTCTGTCCTCTGGTCTGCTTGGCTCTGCTTTACATCTGGCCACGAGTGGTCTGCTTGGCTCTGCTTTACATCTGGCCACGACCACTTGAGGAGCCTTGGCTTTGTTGAGGACCTCTTGCCGTGCAGCTCGTTGCCTGCAATATAACTCTTGCGTGCCAACTACCTGAGTCCAGCCATGGATGTGACGACTGAATAATATAATACTAATCTTTAACAAGTAAGTCTTAAAGGTTAGTTTTATTATCAAGATGCCAAGTCACGCCAAACCGTTTAAGCGTGTGTCGGAGTACGGCGCCTTCCCCCTTTTTTTTCTTCTTCTTCTTCTTGCTCCGGTCCTCGTCGCCCCCCTGCTGCTCGGGCCAGTGCCGGTGTTCATTCCACTGCGTGGCACGGTCATTCCACTGCTGATCTTGCCACTGCTCATCTTGCCACTCATTCCACCGCCACTGCTCATCTTGCCACTCATTCCACCGCCACTGGTCATCTTGCCACTCATTCCACCGCGTGGCACGGTCATTCCACTGCTGATCTTGCCACTGGTCAGCCATGGAAGCGGAGCTACTACGTGTCAGTGTCTACTCGTCTTCACTCACTCTACGTTGTAAAAAATATAATTAATTAATTATGCTTCTGAGTCTGACTGAGACAACCTGGTCAACTGCGGACGCACTGTTCTTGCTGACTCAATTCAACCTTGACGTGAAGCCAAATCTGACAAATGGTCAACAACCGCTGATTCGATTATTGATCTGATCAAAAGCCCACTGCAGAAAACCAAACCACCCGGGTCTCCTCCTGCTAGAAATCTGGCACGACGAGGCATGCGGAGGTCTGGCCTCGGTAGTCAATCTGGCAATTCACTTAGCATGAATTTTGTATATTATTATTAATTGATTTGAATTTTGTATATTGATTGATTGCCTTGGGCAAGTCTCTAACTAATGTCTAACATTTTTTACAAATGTTCTTGCCTGTTTGGAGATTGGTCCCGGTTTAGGGCTCGGAGTTGGGTCTGAGGTCAGGCAGAGTTCAAGTCTGATGGCTTCGGGCAGCTAGCAAATCGGAATCTTGCGCGGGAGAGGGTGGTTCGGTTTACACTTACGACTTACATTCAAAGCTTGCGGAAGCTCCGTATTTATCAGGGGGCGTTCGTCATCGGTTCTTACGCTCTCGGCAGGGTTAGGTCTTGCCCTGAAATTCCCACATCAAGAAACACATCACAGTCTTATTATACACTGTAACACTGACTACTCAACCCAACAACCATCAACCAATGGCCAATAATATCAGTTCAATACGACGTAACTAGTTGCTTGCTGGAAGAATAATCTTACTCTGCATTGACCCTCCTTTCTAATCTTGCGACCGCCCGGTCGGCATCCTATGGACGTCTGTTGATCTTACACCTTACTCCCTACCGTCTCTCCATATAGTGACTTTGCTATCTCTTACTCGTACGACCTCACGGCCGGCGTCCAAATGGACGTCTTGCTAATTCTTGCCGTATTACGACTCGGCTTCCCAGCCGCTGTTCTTACGACCTCACGGCCGGCGTCCGATGGACGTCTTGCAAAAACGGGCGCGACCTCCCGGTCGACCCGGCTAGCGTAAATCTTACTCCTAGACCCGGGCACGACCTCACGGTCGGCCCATTAACTCCTAACCCGAATCCTTAGGCGCTCACCCGGAAACCCTCACTGAGTACTTTGCCCGGGCTCCCAGCATCACCATGATCTTGTCCAAGACGTGAATGCTCTCTTGCTTGGGCTGGGCTTGCGGCTTCAGGAGGGCTGCATGGTGGGGTTGGTTTCTTTTCTTTCGGGTCTTTGGGAATAGGGTTCTTACAATGGACTCGGGCCAAACCCTGCAAGACTCGCAAACCCCAAACCCTCCCAACTGCAGCGAAGCCGAAGTCTTGCCCTGACTGAACCTTCCCCCCTTCCCAAAACAAAAAGACACAGCAGCACGCATGATTATGATGACGATGATGATGGTGAGTATCTATATGTGTTCATATTTGTTGTTGCTATTAACTACATTCTTTATGCTGCTAACAGTTAGTAACAATGTAATTGCCTAAGCCTCTGGCTACACTATTGTCAAGTTTGTTCTTTCGACTCAACTGTTGTTTATTCTTTCTGGTTACAAGCAGAGGGATGATCGTGATATTATTGTACTCAATCTTGCTGAAACCTGCTGATTATAAAATAGTACTATTGTTCTTGTTAGCCAGTATTCAGTGTTACAACAGGCAAAACCACGAATAATCTAGCTAAGTCAAAGTGTGTATTTAATTATTCATCACTTATACGGCAGTATGTTTTGATTAGTGTTGACATCATATCATACACAAGTTCATAAAGCTGCTTAATTATTATACAGAACCACTCAAAGAAAATAGATGCATATCCAGGACACACATGTTCTGCGTCCAAATTAAGCAATCAGGAAACTGAGTTTTTTTATTATTGATACTATTAGAATATGAATTGGGATCGTACCGGTGATAGGCAGGCCCCTGTGAGAAATAGTGTGCTGATGATGAGTTATTTAAAAATTATTGTTTAAATTGTTACCACTAGCGATAGTATCACAAATTGAATAATAAGAAATAGCTAACAAACAATATACTTTATTGACAATGGCCTGTATGGACATTGATTATCAATTAGTAACTCTGAACAGCACACTAACAAGTATTCTGCAAGTTAATTGTTCATGACAGGGTTCCCATATTATTCATCTATGACTAAGAATACAAGCCATTCAGGCTTCGAATGCAAATCTATTATACTATGAGCCATTCGTGATAAGGTTAAAGTATGCACATTATTGCTAATACTTTTTAGTTTATTAGTTTTTCACATTCATTGTAATTTCACCTTTGTATTTTTTGAATATAAATATTACTAAAATTATTAATATGAGACTTAATAAATATTTGTATTTAATACATCATTAATAATACTAGTATTAGTAATATTTAATTACTAATTTAATTAGTGTATTAGTATTATTAGTTCTGTTGTTACAAATTATATTGAAATATCAGTATCATAAGTACTAGTATTTAAATAAATTTAAGTATAATAATAATTTATGTAACATTAGTATTAGGATTTTATTAGTATTAGTATTAAACAAATTAGTATTAGCATTAATATTAGTATTAGTAGTTATTATTAGTAGTATTATTATATTAGTATTAGTATTATTAGTATTATATTAGTATTCGTATTATTGATATTAATATTAATATTAATTATAATTAAATGAATATTAATTAGTTATTATTAGTATTATTAGTATTAATTAATATTAATAATATTAGAATTTAATAATAAAGGTTCGAAGGAGGGGAGGTGTTCGGCGAGGGTTCGGCGAACGCCGGCGGGGTTCGACGAACTTCGGGCGAAGGGTCGGGTCTTGCCTTTCCAAAGTGTTGCCCCCTTCTGTGTTGCCCTGACAAATGCAACATCATCATCTGTTATATAAGTATGTATGATCCCAATGTTGCTACCGCCAAGGGCTTTGAGAAATGCAAGACCATGCCTACCCATTCCTTCTCGCTGCTCATCCTAGCTTAGTAACTTAGTACAGCTTGTCAAGTCAAGGCTCGCCTCAAAAGCGTGCGAAGACACTCGAGCCCTGCGTGGCACGCCTCAGGACCTGCCCGAACTGAGACTCGGATTCTTGTTCTGAAGGCGGGCCCCTTAGAAGAAGCTTTTTTGTGGCAACCCCGTTGAAGTACCCTACGGCAAAATGGAAGCCATCATGTAGAACAGTCTCCTGATGGTTCGGGCTGTAATTTAAAGTTGTTGGCATGGCAATTCCGGGGTACGTGATTTCGGGGGGCTACAACTTTCAAACCGGTGCAGAAGATGCGGGAAATGGCTTGCGGGATAACGCTAGATTCACGTAGCAATGCCAGTGGAGCAATTCCAAATGGAACAGCATACCCAAGGTGCGCAACCCCTTTCCCCTAAAGCTTGAACACCGAAAAGGGATTGCCGATCCGGACCTCTGGATTCTTGCAGGCAATCATGGTGTCCACGCTAACAGCTCGCAGCACCTGCTCGTGCCGGGATCTCTCATCGCAACGAACCTGTCTCCTGTAGATTCCGCGTACCAGTACCATACCGCATGGGCCGTGGGCCTATACTAATGCAGTAGAAGCTGCTGTACCCGTGGCCACGCATCGACAACTTGCATGAATGCTGAATCCTTGAAAACATCCCAAAGTGCCTCTGAGATCCTGAAGCGTCGTCATTGAACCCCCGAAAACCAAAGCCCTCAGGATGGCGAGGCGTCACGTGAATTCAATTTGCCTCCTCCACCGAGATGGTTCCCATCGCCTTGAGCTGGGCGTTGCATGCGACATGTGTGCCAATGTATGCTGCTCGGAACTGAAACTTAACCCCTGGCCTCGATACGAGATGCCTGCGCTGTGAGAGAGCGCTCGAACCCTGCAGCCCTTCCCAAGGATACTCAAGGAGCACCCTCTGGGCGCACGCAAAGCCTGTCTCCTCAGCTGAGGCCCAGGCAGAAGAGCGGCGGCCGGCAAAGGGATACACATCTGGTCCACGCCTGGCAGGTTGGAGGTTGTCCTGTCTCCTTTGGCCCTACCAAGTTGTCCCGAAGTGTTCCATGTAACTCAGGGGTCGCGATTTCTTTCATCCTGGTGATTTGGATGAAAAGACTCGCAGTTCGGCCCTCTGAAAACCCCTTGTGATGCGGGAGTCTTCCTATTTGCATCCTGCAGGATCCTCAAGGACCTCCACGCGAAAAACACTTGCGAATCTCAAGTCAAGGTTGGAGAGCAGGCAAGTACGAAGAGGGCGGCGACAGCGAGGCGCTAGGACACACAACAAGGGAATAAAGAAGATGAAAGTAAGACAGCGAGACTCGTGTCAGCTTCCTCTCTTATGGCTATGTCACTATGTGCCTCACGGCATGAGATTTAGCTTCTGGTGAGTGTTGTGGATCGGCAGGAAAACATATCGCTGCAACGTAGTCCCCTCGTCCAGAAAGGTTGCAAAGGACCTCCCAAGAAAGACTTGCTGCCCAGTTTATCATCATTGACTCCAAAGTGCGTTTTTGCACTAATCCTGAGATACTGAAGTTCACGTGCCCTTATGTCCGACCAGGCCCCGCGCTGGCATTGCGCGTTGATGTTCACCCGGCAGGTGCAGAGCGCACACATCTCGGTAGCGGGATTCGGCTTCCGGGATGCAGTGTTGGCTCCTGAATCTCGAGAAGGCTTGACAATGGGTAGCAAGCTGATTAAGAAACCCTGCTTTAAAATCAAAAACACCAAGTTAAACATTAAAAAGCAATACGAACTCTACTGGGGAACAAGACTTGGTCAGGCTCCTAGATTCGAAATTGACTACTTGCAGGCTCGGCTGCAGTCCGTGCTTCCATCGAAGGGACTATTGAACTTGTTGCTCTCGAGACCGCTTCAGAGGAAGAACATGGGCTTAAGGCTTGAGGATACTGTGGTTGAAAAGCACACTCCCTCGATCTTCCCAAACTCCTTCCCTTGGAAGCCAAGCAACCTGCATCTGTTTCTTAGGCTCAGAAAGTTTAGACCATGAGCAACCTCCACATGGTGCAGGTTTACCCCACGCCCGTTCTCGACTTTTTACATCTGGAGCCCAGCGGCATCCAAGAGCTCTGCGAACTCGGCAGAGGGCGGGGCGCCCCCGTCCTCCGGCGCGCAAACGTATCGAAGGTTTCCTTGAGGGAGGGCGTTCCACACCGCCTAGTCTTCGGATCGTCCTGCGAGGTGAAAATGGCGGTCTGCTGGCCAAAATGCATCCTGAGCTCCCGAAAGTAGCCGTGGACACTCGACTGTGTTGCAACGACTCAAACAAGATACCCTGACGTCCTGGTATGTTGAGGGCCTGTGATCTGCATATAACTCATGCGTTTTCATGGCACCGCAAAATGCTTGCCGCAGTCATACCGGAACAAGACACGTCAGGTTGCAGATCAGATCATTACAGAAGCTTGCGCCGCGAGGGGCGACAGAAGCAATGTCGAATCCGCCAAGCACAGGCACACAGCTCAAGCAGCACACCCACAGGGTGCAAAACGGAAGAAGGGCAGCGCTGTGTCTATGCTTTTTGCTGCCGGTTTGCTTTCTAAGCCATTCGATGGGCTCCTGGATGCTGTCGTACGGGGCCTCGGTGGATCGCCGAAGCTGCACATCATTGCGCTCCATCGACGGGATGCGGCTGTCGTCTGCAGCCAAGATTCAATGGGGATCACAGGGCCGAACTGTTCGGCCGTCCACAACTGCATCTCCGCGGTCACAGGGTAAAGGACCTGCTGACTCTTACATCACACTACGACACTAGGGCATAAGAAAACCCGTCCAACTTAGCACTCAACGTTGAGAAAGGCCGCCGAATGTCCGGATTAGGCTGCAAACCACACACGTGCAATACGTTAAGTTGGTTAGGGACACCTCGAAGACCGAACGTTGGGCACAGCAGACTACAGTACAACCAGCCCCAACAGGCTCCGTATCCAACCCCACAGCAAGACAAGTGAATCCCCCGGTGAAAACAGTCGGGCGGGCCGTCGGTGCAAAGAGCGTTCGGTCGCAGTGCGCACCGCCGGATCCAGCGTTCAGCACGTGGGCCCCTTTCGCCACGGCATCCTAGCCAAACGAATGCTCTCAAAGTTCAAGTTTCGAGTGGTCCATGGATGTTTTTTGACATGTTACAGGATTCTGGTACCCGGTGTACAACTGATTGCCGCGGCCTGCCACGCAGACAGGCATGGCCGAGGAAAGCACAGAACCCGAGCCAAACACCGTTTAGAAGGATAGCATCTGCATGATTGCAAAGCAGTCTATGTACAAACTGGAAAGCCCAGAAAAGTGCCAGTTTGTCCCCAACATGAAACTGTGAAACTCTGACTCATGTGGGGAAGGATGCCAAAGCGCGACAGAACTAGACTTGTGACTTCTACCGGTACTTAAGATTCACTGCTGGGCAACTAGGCTGGCGCACCATTATCTTACCAACAAGAGCAGCACCCCTAAACCCCCAAACCCGTCCATCCTCAGTCAACTGCTTCAGGAAGTCCGTGCCCGTGCACGCCTCGCATGATGGAAGCCAAATCTCCGGAGTGTTGCCGTTCTTGCCAGTTTATCGAAACTGTCTTTATCCCTCTTTGGCACGCTTGATGTTGCAGTGCTTCGATGATCACTCAGTACAATAGAGACAGGGTCCTTGACAAAAGGAAGACTGGCTTTGCGGAAGTGGACAAGGTAACACTTCTCTTGGTCACAGTTTCTAGGTGGGTGGACATGTTTACATCCATCATGGCCATAGTTGGCTCCTGATGAGACCGCTGGCAACTGGTAAGCTGTGTCACATGCAGGAGTTCTTCAGAACAAGTTCTCAGAAGAGGGATCAAACATTCGACAAAAGCAAGACACAACTGTCCAATCGTTGCTACGATGACATTATATTGTCCCAGTTGTTCGGCACAGTATCTTTCCTTTCGATAGGCCAGCGTGCTCCTTTTTCCTTTCATTGCTGTTCCCTCTGGCCCGCTTGCTCGAGTTGTCAGTCATAGCTCCCGTAGCGCTTGATGGAGTAGGCTAGTCTTCACAGTGCAGCATGCTGTCTTGCTCAGGGGTACGACCACGATGATTATGATCGAATGATGATGAGGATGAAGCGGTGGTGGTGATGGTTCCGATGATGTTATTGATCCTGGTCACGAAGATGGTGGAGGTGGCAAGATCAACGTGAAAATATCTACCAATATTATCGTGATTCATCGTGAGTGGTCTCTCTGCAGCAGGTATTCCAGCCGCCGCTGACATGGGCACCACTGATTCGCTACAGTACCGTTGTGCAAATGATCGTCTGTCTGTAGTACCAAAGCCCAGTGGCCATCGGAGTGACGTTGTTCTTTCCGAAGGGAAGGCCCACTGACAGACCTGGCGCAGCAACAGCAGTCTCCAAAGCCCAGCCCCGTTCCCTCCAAATATTTTCGTGCGAACATTGGACCAAGTTAAGGATGCCATGGTCCCTGCGTGCATGTTGGCATCCGAGATCTCAAGCAGCTAGAGGCAAAGGCTGCGGCTCCCGTAGTAGAACACTGTCACTGAAGGCAGCTGCTGGAAACTCTGGACGCCCCAACCTGCAATGGCTGCGCAGAACTTCTGGTTGAACTTCTCGGCGATACTCCGATGGGGCATGATGAGCCTCGGAAGCGGAGTTCCCCACAATCAGCCCTCATCATCTAGGGTTTAGGTTTTATGTTTTAGCCTGTCTGGTGGAGCCAGGTCTCTAGAAACCTAGAAAGTCATTAGAAGTTGAAAAATTGAAGATTTGAAGGCCCTTCTTGTCACTGTAAGTGGCCATGGCAGACGATCGGCTGTTCCAGTGATGATGGGGTCTTTGTGTCTCAGGACAGCATGATAACCACTTCTGTTCAAAGGGCAAACCCCCCATGAGCCCCTTTTGTCATCGGCAACAGCTGCATCTTGCCAGGCTTCCGAAGGCGACACCGTGATGTGGAGCCACATGGACATGCCCCCAAAGCCTTGCTTGCAGAGAGCTTCATGAAGCACCGGCCTGGTTGACGTCTCCGGGAGGAGGTGAGGGGGGGACCCTGATGTGCGACACGCGTCGACGCCCATGTCATTGCACCAGGTTGGAGAAAGTGCCGAAGAACTCTGGCGTCCCGAATGCTCCGTCCGGGAAGGCATTGAGAAAGCCGGACACTCGCACTGGATCCTCATACTCCGCAAATCCAGTGACCATAGCATGGTGTGTGGTGCACTCGTCAGAGGTGCGACCTCCGAGGCTCTCGTTCGATATGGACTCGTCTGGCAGTGCAAGAACCCGAGCCTTCAATGCTTGCCACTCCCTCTTCGGCATCACAAGTGCCGCTGCGACACTGGCACCATAACCATCAGTAACAAGCTCCAGTAACACCGCATCATCTGGTGCTATTTCAGGAAAGCGGAGTGCCTCCACCCTCGCAATCGCTGCGTCACGGACCGGCTGCCAGGCTTCGGCATTCTCGGCAGCCGGAGAAAACTTCCGCAGATGGTAGAGGAGCTGAGCTCTCGGCTGCCACCCCATTATCCAACTCGTGTCTGCCAGCATCGCCTGAAGATTTTGAAGCCGCTGATCTGCCAAAGGGCCTGGTTCCTGAACGAGCTTCTGCAGGCAGCTGATCTGGTAGGATATCGGTGACATCAGGCTCCGCAACTGCTGCATGAGCCTTGGGAACCCGGCCCCCGCTGCCCCAGGCACTCCCGGGCCTCCTCCCGGATGCATCGCTCTTTGGGCAGGCGCCGGCGGTGCCCTCGCTGGCGCGCGGACTCTGG
Organism: Symbiodinium sp. CCMP2592; assembly: GCA_905221615.1. Classification (NCBI taxonomy): domain Eukaryota; class Dinophyceae; order Suessiales; family Symbiodiniaceae; genus Symbiodinium; species Symbiodinium sp. CCMP2592. The sequence goes on along the minus strand of CAJNDT010006174.1, from coordinate 99,326 downwards.
CTGCCTTTGCCTTGGCGCCCGCCTTCGCCCCTACCTTGGCGACGGCCTTAGCTTTGCCCTTGGCTTTGGGAGGCATCCACGCACATGCCGGGAAACTCCGAATGATGCTTGAGTCAGTTCACATGCAAGATGCCAGGTTCTCACACTCGGTCGACTCGTGATTTGCGGCTGCAAGCCTGTCCCTCCACACAATGAGTTGAGGGCTTCCCAACCGTGGTTAGAATGTTGCTCACCTGTCTCTCGCTGTTGTTTCACGGCTGTGAGAATGTCGCAGCAAGCTCGCTACCTCTAGCGTCGCACATGTCAAGTGTTCCTGAAGTTCCGACACGCAGAGCCCCGACCAGCCGACTGGAAGTGGAGATGCTTGCAGGCTCGGAGCTTGATGGCTGTGCATCGCTGGCCGTTGAAGGATGTGCTGCCTGCGAGGCATTCCTGGCCACAGGAAGGAGGTACAGTAATTACGGGAAGCCGGCCCTGCATTACGCGTGTTGTGAATTTTGTAAGTAACCTTTGAACTCAGCGACTCCTGTGCACTACACGCTGGTCCTTGACCGCAAGATCAAGGTCCGCGTCTGGCATCACCTGAGCAGCCAAGTTTCTAGGCAGGCCCGCCACCGTGTTCGGAGTAGATGGAGCAGTATCCAAACAGCACAGGCTCGGTCGACTACAGGGCAAGGTCAGGGAGTCAAGACTGGGAAGCGGCATCTGCGGATGTTCCTATTCCAAGTCAATCAAGGTTTCCGTGAGGTCTGGTAGTAAATCTCATAGCTGCTTTCTGACATCCCTGGATCAAAGTCCTCGCTTCAAGTAAACGTTGAAGCAACGTTGCGTACGCATCTGCCAATCACTTGCATGTTCAGTGTGGCCTCCCTGTGGTTGCAATAACCAGGAACCGACATGGTAAAGGACATGCAGAGGATGTGGTAGTTAGATCTTACAACGACTGTACATGACCTCAGGATCGTGGACTGTGGCTTCACTGCCAAAACACTGGAGCTGCCCGTTCAACCAACCCCCAGCTCAGGGATGCATGGAGACAGCTGTTTTGGGTTCGGGCTGGTGTTTTCATGCGGCGCAGCAGAAGAGCGAAGGTACTTAGAGCGGCCCCCATCGCCGTCACTCGGATCGGTCCGGACGCGTCCTGGCAGCGAAGGAGCCTTGAGCTTGTCTTGAACAGAGCTGCTATCACCACCAGAGGCAGGGTCACCCCAGGTCACAAAAGATCCATCACCCAGGACTGCAGCAAAAGCATGAGGCCCGCCGTGCAATTGCTTAACATGCTTCAACTTGTCTTTCACCCTACTGCAGTCCCCTCCATCCATCTTGTTGCCCCAGGTAACGACAGATCCATCCACCAGAAGGGCAGCAAACGCTCCAGAAGATGCACTGATCTGCTGCACATTTTGGAGCTGATCCTGTATGGCGCTGCTGTTGCCGCCGCTGGACGGAGTCCCCCAGGTGACAATGGACCCATTCTCAAGACAAGCTGCAAAAGCAAAGTCGTTCGAGTGCACCTCTCGCACTGCCTTTAGTTCTTCCTGGATGTCAGCGCTGAAACCACCAAAGAATGGAGAACCCCACGTCACCACCGACCCACCGGCAAGCAAAGCAGCAAAAGCAAAATCCGTAGATGCGACCTGATGTACGTGACTCAGCTGGCCCTGGACTTCCTTGCTATCACCACCAAAGGCCGCGTTGCCCCAGGTCACCACAGAACCAGTGGTCAAAAGAGCCGCAAAGGCATGGCGAGTCGCTTGTATTTGCCGGACACTTCGAAGACGGTGCTGGACTTCCCGGCTGTCCCCGCCAGAATCCGCCGCGCCCCAGGTCACTACGCTCCCATCAGCTAGTAGAGCAGCAAAAGCTCTAGCCGTGGCATGGACTGTCTGCACGCCGGCAAGGGCGTCTGCTACTGCAGTACTGTCACCTCCGTACCAAAGGCAGCCCCACGTCGCCACAGATCCGCTGCTGAGAATTGCAGCGAAAGCAAAGTCATTGGCATGAAGAGACCGCACGTCTCGCAAGTTCTTCGGCACTGTATTGCTGCACCCACCCCGTCCCTCATCCCCCCAAGTCACAACAGATCCGTCCATGAGCAGAGCGGCGAAGGCACCGCCTTCGAGCTTCTCTCTGAACGTTGTGGCCCGAACCTGCCGCACATCTTTCAACTCCCAGCGGTACGCTGCGGCTGCCTTGCCCCAACTCACCAGGAATCCATCGCCAAGGACTGCAGCGAAAGTATCCGAGGTTGCTGCCAGAGACAGAGGTTCCGCATGTAGCATCAACATGTCTCCGTTCTGCAACCCTGCCTCTGTCACTGTGATATACCTGTCAAGGACTGAACCAGAAGAGCTCCGCAATCTGCCTCTTATGCTCAGCAGGCTCTGGGCAGACTGCCGCACTTCATCTATCAGCCACTCATTCCCAGCCTCAACTTCGGCAGATCTCCCGCTCAGCAGAGAAACGGTCAGGCGGATGGGCATGAGATTTTACGAGGATTCCACTGTGGGTGGCATGCTCTCCCAAGACCTACAGTAGCCGCTAGCCCTGACATGTCCTGGCCCTAGTGCTTGAGCAGCAGACAGGATCCGGCGTGCCGCAACAGGCAAGGGTTGCAAAAAAAACAGCATCTTGACGATGCAGCTGAAGCACGATGGCCAAGTTCTTCGCATCCAGGGACAGGAGGTTTTTCAAGCGATGTGGCTGCGGGTGTGCCTGGTGTGAAAGAGGCCAGGGAACATGCAGAAGACTTCCCCATCCCGATGTGTAAGAACGAACCTATCAAAAGACGGACCCGGGGGGAGTTGATCGAGCCCGGGCAAGGGAGCGAGTTGGACAACGCAACATGACGGATCCTCGAGATGGGATATTTCGGATGATGTACAACTTTCAAGGCGAAACAACACTGTTGACAGGTGACATCGACCTGGCCTGCATACAAACATCCATCTACATGTCCTGTGTATTGTTGCCGCTTAGAGGACAATCAGAGACGGAATGACGTTGGAAAGACGCATGCGTAATTACTCTAAGGCAAAGCCCGTGGGCCCTTGACGTGGGCCCCTAATTTCTGGGGCCACACATACCATGTACATATCATGTATATACTGCATACATGCTCTTTGTTGCTCGATGCCGCAGTTGACTTATATGGGCGAAGCTCCCGACAAAATTGGGGGCCCACAGTTCCTATCCCTTTAAACTAAAAAGGAAACCAGGTCAAAGGTGTGGGCCCCTGATTCTGCACGGTGACAAACAATGGTCTGCAAAGCCTGAAACACTGGATCTAGTTGGACACCTTAAAAACGAAGGTGTGCTACAGAAACCGTGCCCATCCGTGCCCCCCCGCGGTGCCCCGCCTGAGAGCCCTACTCATCCACATGGAAACGACAAGAAACTAAGGGCCCATGCAAGGGGCCCATGGGTTTTATCTTTGAAGTACGTACACGACAGAGCGATGTAGACGACATGTGTATATCATTTTCATATTATATATATATATATATATATATATATACATATATATATATACACAAATGAGATATATATATATATATATATATATATATGCTACCCCCCCCCTCATGTACCCACGCTTTGCGCTTGAATTGTGCGGGATCGTCGTCGTGGCAATACAAACCTTTCCAATCTCCACTGTTCTTGGTTGTATGCAAAGTACACGAAAGTACTAATATTTTCTTCTATGCCAGCACCAAGTGTAGTTTCACTGTTACATTTACCAATGATGCTCTTCCTGTGACCAGTGTCTTTACTACTATGGTTATACCCACCGTTCTGATTGCTTCAGTAATACCAACCCAGCTAACACTCTTTATTTCCGCCTGTCTTACCATGTCTGAATAAAAACTTTCCTAGGTACATAACCCAGCTAACACTCTTTATTTCCCCCTGTATTAGTATGTCTGAAAACAAACTTTCCTAGGTACGCTAGTCCCGTGGCTACTGTTCACCCTGCTTCATACTAGCCCGACCAGTAAAAGTAAATGTTAAGCTATATTGCAATTGGTACTGACTAGATAAATTTGTTGTTGTCGCTGTCTTGTATTGATATGAACTGTAATATTTACATGTAAATTCTGAGCTTGGTAATCTTTAGCCGATGCATCATCTGAATCATGCCCATCCTATCGAGCTGGAGCTTGTGTGTTCTTACAGAGTCGTTTACATGTTTCGCACCTAATGCATGATGACCAATAAAGACTCCTGCATGTCAGAGTTTTGCAGTGACTGTACTGGGTAGTGCTCTTTACTGTAAGCACCAGTTAAAGACGTACAAACGTGAAGGTGCACCACCTAGAGACACCCCATCCAAGCATGAAGCAACACACGTTATACATGTACCTTTAGAAAAGTGTAAGCGATGCCAATACATTTTCCATATAACACTAAATTTCCCTGAGTCAAGGCTTCAGTCCTAGACAAGAGTAGGCGATACGTCTAGTTCCGTACACGGTAACGGACGAAGACGATAAATTAAGTGGTCTTATCACAGTACCGTCTTCAGGCAGAGATTCATGCCTAGTCTTATACAGCATGAAAGGATTGATTTCATGAAGATGTTCACGAAACATGCAGCAACATATGTAATCACATCGCAAGAGCACATATGTTATATGTGTGCCCAACAAATGAATCCGGCCAATCCGTCAAAGTATAAAACTAGTGGTTAGGCCGGTTAGGCCGACTAAATTTCATCAACATTTTTGCACATGTCAAAAGCGTATTAACCGTTCTATCAATATGAACTTCAGTTTTCCTAGTTGTACGACGCCGCTGGAATGGAATTGCTGTGCTTGTCTACATGTCCAAACAGTAAAACAGAAATGACGGGATGAATCACGGCAGTCACAGCTGTATGGTAACGTAAATGACTGGCATACTTCACAAAAGACCAGACGTTGCATATAACCAACATGACAATAGAAGGCGAAGGGGAGCCGGGAAATAAGTCTGGAACATAAGATGTTCATTTTGGTGTTGACGGTACGATAACTGCAATGACGATGAAGTTGATTGGACAGATCATTGCACAATGGGCTAGATCATGGAGGATTACGTCAACGTGTAAATGATAAAAACGATACTCAGAATCGTGCTGGACTTACATCTCCTGAAGCAACAAACACAGTATTGACTAAATAATGACTGGCATACTTCATGACAAACCAGATGTTATAACTACCATGACAATACACACGCCGAGTAAGGAGGGAAACCGAATCACCCGAATCATTTCCGAATCCCGGATCCAAGATTCAAGATTCAAGATTGCCCAGGGGTCTTGCCAAGGAATCTTGGATCCGACCCTTCATCCGAATCATCCGAATCATTTCCGAATCATTTTGATTCGGGCGCGGGCCCGGATCCAAGATCCAAGATTCAAGATTGCCCAGGGGTCTTGCCAAGGAATCTTGGATCCAATGGGTGAGTGTCGGATCCAAGATGCCCAGGCAAGACCCCTGGGCAATCTTGAATCTTGGATCTTGGATCCAGCGCCGGGACCGAATCAAAATGATTCGGAAATGATTCGGATGAAGGGTCGGATCCAAGATTCCTTGGCAAGACCCCTGGGCAATCTTGAATCTTGAATCTTGGATCCGGGCCCGAATCAAAATGATTCGGAAATGATTCGGATGAGGGTCGGATCCAAGATTGCCCGCGCAAGACCTCTGGGCAATCTTGGATCTTGGATCCAGCGCCGGGACCGAATCAAAATGATTCGGAGATGATTCGGATGATTCGGGGCTATTTTGGAGGGAACCCGCCAATGACATGAAATAATAAAGTACAATCTGCAGGCGCTGCCCCCAATCCCAAACTCCCACGCCATCCTGAACCTGAGATTTAGGAGAAAGGCTTGGGGACGAAGGGGATCCCGCGGACCCACGCCTTCCGAAAACTGGGATTTAGAGGAAAGGCGTGGGTACATGGGGGGGGGGGGGGTACCATATATATATATATGTACATACACACATAACACATATACACACATCCATTCATCCATCATTGTGCATCTACGCGCATATGCTAGCCTCCTCGCTGCACCAACCTTGCACTTCAGCATGTGGCTCCACTTCGACAGTCCAAAACGTAACTATACCCAAACAATCCGATAACTAATTATGCTAACTGTTTGGACCTTCGGAACTCCGAAGCCTTGTCAGACAAATGTCGACCATTCATGAATTTCAAAGTACTGGCAGTGGACGCCAGCACCCTGGTGTTTCGAGCAGTCTTCGATGTAAAGAAATCATAGCATTACGTAGCGAAAGGAGGTCGGTTTGGGGTGCACAGAGTTCCCCCGGAGTCTCTGTTGAAGAGCACAGACACACAGGACCTGCGTGCATCATCATGCCTCCTTGCCTACCACACACCTCAGCGTGTCTGCTACATCCAGACAAGCCGGTAAACTGACGCAGCTCCAGCCGCGGCCTGCCTTGACAAGCGCATCCGCCGCCTTCGACGAGCCGATGAAGGCGAAGATGTCCACCAGCCCAGACTCCATGCAGGGCCTCAGAGTCGTGCTTGCGAGCTGCAAAAGCTTTCTGCTCCAGGTCTCACCGAAGTCTTGCTCCAAGAAAAGGCCCCAAACAGCCAAAGTTAAGATGAGCCCTGCCTTGCCTTGTCTGGAATATCATGGCTCCGGGCGGCTCAGGAGTCACCCGTTCAGGGGCCCCGGGCGGCATCGTGTCGCGGCCACGGCCGGAGACGAAGTTCACTACACCGGCAGGGAAGCACTCGGCATAGGCCTGGCGTTCAAGATCCCCACACCAAGTCTTTGCTCAATCACATCCTTCTGGCAAATGTCAGGGCCGCGAACTGTCAGCTTTTGTGCGCACACTCTTGTTGAAAAGCAGTTTAGGAAGTTTAGGAGCCTGATGCCTAGCTTCGCCTCCTGTCTCAATGGAAAGCCTGCACGACATTCGTCTCTCCTGTGAGGACCACAACAAGCCATGCCCCAGCGACCTCCATCGTCAGGAAATGTGCAAGGCCGCCAGTATTTGGCACCTTCATGACCACAGAGTCCCCGATGAGCAGTGCCTTGGCAGAGGGCCCCTCTGGCTTCAGCTACTGTCTGAACCAGTCATTACCGTCAGATCAGGTTTGCCACCAGCCAAGCTGTTGTTCTGGAATTTCGATTGCGTAAATTCGAGAGCGCCGATTAGCTTGATGCGTGTTGGGCAGCGTCTCGCCTGCATCCGGATGAGATTCAAGCATCGAGAGGATTTTTTACAGCGGCTTGCAAAGTCAGGTTTGTGCGATGGAGGGGTCGCAGCTGCTAGAAACATCTGGGGCCACAACGGGGATCAACGTGGCGTAGGTCTCATTGAAGGGATAGTTGGACGGACCCATGTTCATCATGACCTTCAGCGTAGGTAGAGACCGGTGTACTCGCCACCAACTAGTATCACAAGAAGAAGAACGGCCTTCGGCATCATCATCGTCATCATCACCTGCATCGTCACACCATCACCATCAACATCATCAACGACAACAACACCGCGGCATCATTGTTATCGTCAGCATCATCATCGTCCTCAACAACAACAACAACAACAACAACAACAACAACAACAACAACAACAACAACAACAACAACAACAACAACAACAACAACAACAACAACAACAACAACAACAACAACAACAACAACAACAACAACAACAACAACAACAACAACAACAACAACAACAACAACAACAACAACAACAACAACAACAACAACAACAACAACAACAACAACAACAACAACAACAACAACAACAACAACAACAACAACAACAACAACAACAACAACAACAACAACAACAACAACAACAACAACAACAACAACAACAACAACAACAACAACAACAACAACAACAACAACAACAACAACAACAACAACAACAACAACAACAACAACAACAACAACAACAACACCAACATTTCATTCACACGCAGCGGGAGGATACTGTCTGAGGTGAAACTTAACGTCCACGCTTTGCGAGGGATCGACCTGCTGCTCTGCTTGCTACTTGCGCGGTCACTTCATGACGAGCCGTGCCTTAACACAGCACTCGCACACGCTCCGCCCCTCAAGGCTGCAAGCAATGAAGTCGGAATCGGACGTGTCTTCAGTGACTCGAGCTGCAGACTCTGGCACTAATGAAGTAGTTAACCGGCTGATTTGCAATGTATCGCTGACTGATTGGCGACGTCCATTTTGCACACTGCTGTCTCGCGAGAGTGTCTAGCCTCGCTGTGAAGGCTCGGTACGAACCACTAGCTCTATGTTATAGTAGAGGCGGTGAGGCAATGAAACACTCAGTAAAGGCAGGCCAGGCGCCATTTCCAGCCCGTTGTTGCTATTTGTAGATGGCGGAGCAACTCCTGCCGGACTTGTGCTGGTGACATGAAGCTCTCCTGTCCCTGGATGGGAGATCGTTGAGGTCACAGCCTTTGGCGGTGGTCCCAGGGGAGAAACTCCTCCCGGGACTCCACCTTTCACTGGCACTCCAGGTGCCTTACCTGGGCCCGGTGTCCGATCTGTGCTAGATCCACTTCCTGACAGGTTAACAGGCATCGGAGGCGGCGGGCCCTTAGGCCCAGCTGCTTTAGGGGCTGCTTTAGGGGCTGCTGTGTCTTCGGAGTCGGACTCCCGAATGGCGTCACTGGCTGGCGGCGACCTGGATAGGTGGGGCCGACGTCGCACTGGAGGAGGGGTTCGGGAGGTCGCTCTGCTGCCACTCTTCTTCGGTGTTTCAGGCATGGCTTCTACAGTCGAGACAGCTGGTGAGTTGAGCCTGTACGAGAAGGCAAGTAGAGCTTCCAGAAAACTTTTGGCTGACAACTCACTTGCAGATCCGGGCCCACGACTGCGCACGGAGCTTCACATGCGACCTCGGGGTATACTTGCTGTCTGGTGATGAAATTGAAGTGACCTTCAGCCTCATAACATAGATTTTTGCGTGAGCAGCTGCATTATCAGTGTGGGGAGGGACTCCACCATTAGGTGAGGGTCCTCACGATCAGAGCGGCCTGTTGTCGCCTCCGTACTTAGTACCTGATTTCAGGCTCTGGTAGTACTCTATGACAGAAGGGGGCACTTCGGAAGGGGTGAGAATGACGCCGTTCTTGCTACGGAAAAATTGCACCCCTACCTGCATGGCTCTGCGTGGATCGACCGCTACCAGCATCGACGAGCTATCTCTGAATCCAGAAACACCAGGTCTCCCATAGTCCCGATCCGAGACGAAGTGAACATGCTGTCGTCCCTCTCTGCCACGTCCGCCTTTGCCGCGGCCCTTGGAAATCTTGTTCTGAGGCAGAAGGCCTCGTTGGCGTATGGAGTCATACAAGGACCAGAATGTGCCATGATACAGCATTCTGGGGAGCATCTCCTCCGTGAGTTCCTCCAACACCTCATTGGAGTCCACATCAGAGCGAGAATGTCCTTGCAGAGCCCTGATGTACTTCTGGCCTTGGCAATCGCCCAGCTCGTACCTGCCTTTTGCGTTACTCCGAACGACCTCCATGAGGTCGCCTGCCGTGGCGTGCTGGGCCTGCACTCTTGGCCATCTCAGGACGTCCTCTAATTTGGCCCAACCAGCTGAAGTGACGCTGATGTAGGGTTTATGTCCGTGCCGGAGCGAAGCTGCTAGAGCCTTCGAGACTTCGAACGAGAAGCTGGTCTCCGGCTTCGTAGAGGCAGTGCAATAGTCCCCTAGATCGCCTGGTTGGCCCTCCCAGGCCACTATAGTGGAGCTACGTGGCGTTGTTGAGCTGTGGTCAATCTCTGACGCCATGGTCGGGGGAGAAACTCCACCCTGTGAGCTGGACGCCTGCTCACAAACCGGAAGGGGAGCAACTCCTCCTTCCTTGACTCCACTTGACGAGGCTTCGCCAGGCAGTTCGTATCCCAACGCCAAAAAGGATTCCCGTGCTTGTCTCAGTGGTATCTCCAACAAGCCACTCCACTCTCGGAGGTACTCACCTAAGGTGAGTGTCTCCTTGGTTGATATTTGCAGTAGCAGCGCTCGGATTTTGACTGCATCATAGGAGTATATCAGTTGGTTTGTTTTCTTACCACGTTTTTGCGATCCAGAGTGCGCAGCCTCCACCTCAAACATGGGCCGCACGAATATGTGCCGAGGTCCTATCCTCACCAGACAACTGTAACCGGCAGCAAGATGCCTGTTTGACATCTTGTGGAGATACACACCTGGTCGTGCCTCGAAGCTTCGCGTGCCGGAGAGGTCAGGTGTCGAAGGTAGTAGCCTGCCTGTGGCCAGTATCCCATGCAAACATTCCAGGTGTGTGCCGTGGAACGCAACCTCGCTGTCCCCTGCAGGAAGAATGTTCGGTGAAGAATACTCAAAACGAAACCACCCATTCTCCTCAGCTGTGGGATATCCAAGCTTCGGCTGCAGAGGCTCATTGGCAAGTCCCCGGCGAGAGGCCAGGAAGGTCTCCAGGAGAGCATTGGCTATCTCCGGGGAGGGTCGTTCCGCCTGATTGAGGCCATCTCGCAGCTGCTGAGTTACTGTCACCATAATTCGGTGATTGTTCAGGTCAGTGATGTTCCCATCACAGTCTGAAATCAGACTGGGAAAGGGCGTATAACCAGCTGACTGAAGAACTTTGATCGCAGCTTCCGTGATTGGGTCCCCCGAGGGAGGATCTCCACTCTTGGCCTTTGCTGCTGGGGGAGTATCTCCACCCTCGCTTTGCCCTGTACTTCTTTTCTTGGAAGGAGGAGGAGGGGGAGTGACTCCACCCTTTCCGCTTCCCAGCTCTTCCTGTCCACCAGTACCTTTAGAGACTCCTTTATATGCAGGATAGCTTTCGCCGTGAGCACGAGCGGAGCGCCTCCACTGGCGCAGGAAATTGCGATACGTGACATGCGGAAGTTGTTCACGTATCCGTCGCTGGCAGAATTCCTCGTACTCCGCTTGAAACGAGGGATCCTGTGTTGACTCAGGTCTGGACATGATGCTGAGTCTTGAGAGAAAGCTGCGGTTGTTGGCTCAAGCTGGCTTCTAAGCAGGCAGCTGGGCCTAGGCCACTGAGCTCCAGGCCACCACGAGGAGACCTGCATCACGGATGGTGGATTGCTGTTGGCTCAGTGTGGCTCAGTGCAGGCAGAATTATTGCAGGCAGCGACTCAAAGCTTTTAAAAACCCCTAGGGAGAGACTCCACCAGCTGTACACCCCTCGTTGGGGGAGAAGCTCCACCAACTAGGGGAGAAGCTCCACCTGTGACTCTTTACTAGTTCAAAAACCCCTGGGGAGTAACTCCGCCAGCTCTACGCCTAACGAGGGAGAAACTCCTCTATTTGTTACAGGAGCTCTTGCTTAGGGAGCATCTCCTCTTCTCACTTGGCTCAGGAAGTGGCGGCCATGAGGTGATTGTAAGATACCTCCCACGTCGCCGAGGCCAGGTTAAGTTTGCCGTCTTCAGCAAAAAACTGAGACCTCAACGTCTGCACATCAGCTTGATAGGCCTCTTGGTACTCAGCAGGGAGATATTTGGCGATGTATCCCGTGATATGGGATTCTCGTTCCATTATCTCCAAGTCGTACCGGTGGTAACCGAGGCTTGCTGGGGAAATCAGGTCTCCAGCGTGGATGCGAACCAGAGAGAGGTACTGCATCCCCTGTTCGACCAGGGCTCTTCGTCGTCTGTGCCGGATTTGTCCCCATTCATCGATGCCCGAGATGGAGTGGAGGTGTGTGAGCACCTGTCGAATCCCACCTTCCGGGAGTATCTCCACGGCAAGGTTCAGGATCTCATCCTTAGTGATGAGCCCAAGCCCCTTCACTCTCTCTAGCAGCTCTGTGAGCACGGCCCAGGGGAGTATCTCCACACCTTGGGACTTCTGGTGCAGAAAGTGCACCGCTGCTATCGTCGGGAGCAGCATCATGGCCAGTCGAGTTGGCGTCTGATCATACATGGTCGAGGAGTTGAACCACAGTCTAATTGATTAGCTTTTGAGCCTGAAAGCTTCGTCATGGAGGAACATGTGCAGCAATTCAAGCGGTGCCAACATGAGTGCAGTGCTCCGCGGGAGGGCCTCCTCGCCATTCGTCGAAGACGCTTCAAGCTCCTCACGAGCATGAGCATGCTAGGGCAAGGAGCTAGGTGGGAGCAACTCCTCTTCGTAAGATTTGCTTCTACTGAGCTCTTGGTTCCAGTCCCGCCCACTCGTGGGGCAGAGCTGAAGAGATCTTATCCTCTGGAGAAGATCAGGAGAGCAAATCGCGAATCTGACGAACCAGCGGCGATGGCTGAGTTCCCAGTCGCTGAAAATCCGCGTTTATGAGCGAAAATGCAGTGTTGCCAATTAAGGACTGCAAGGTTTCCTGCAGTTCAGATGTGGCCGCCCTGGTTGACAGTTGGATCTGGATTCGGACCGGACCTCCCGTCATGCCTTCGGTCAATGGCCGCGAAGTTTTGAAGAGCTTGATGTGTTCCGGATCTGAGGAAATTCTAGTGATTGCGTCCCCCAGGCCTGAAACGACTTGAGCCGTGGTGAGAGGGTCTTCCACCGTCTCGATCATCTTCTGATCGGTGGGGCTCCACTCCAGGAACGGCCATTCGCCGTCCTGCGTCATCAGCTCATCGTTCTGCAGGCGCTCCTGTATGCTCTTATCACGGCTGGTAGTCACCAATCTCTCCTTGAGTTCACGGAGAAACTTCAGGGTCAAAGCTGCCCTGGGAGGAATCCCGATGGGACTGTTCTTGACTCGCTGAGATTCCTCGTAAAGATGAGGTAGGATCGAGTGATCTTCGGTTCGGACATAAGAGACGAATGTCACATCCGAGGCGATCGCTGTGATTTGCTCATCATGTCGGAGCGCCAGCCGCGCTATTGCGTTGATCAGCTCTTGCGATACATTGCCTTGTGCCTGGTGATTGTTTCCACCGTTCCCGTTTTGCAATCTGGCTGCTCCTCTCCCTCGACCTCCGCTTCCTCGTCCCCTGCTTCTGCCCCCTCTTTTTTGTCCTTTGCCGCCCTGCTGGGGAGTAACTCCACCGCGTTGGCGTTTCAGGGGAGAATCTCCTCCTGAGGGGGCGGCCTCTCCCCTTTTAGAGGAGAAGCTCTCATCCATCGAGGCTCGCTGGAAGAGCTCTTGCAGAGACATTGTTCGGGTGAATGTCTACGGCGTGGAGCTCGTGAGAGACGGCGCTGCGAGCTAAGAAAATGACGTAACAATTTTGTTGCAGCAGGGGATCTTCAAGGGTGCAGGGGCTAGGAGGGTGAGAGTCATCGCCAATATACCAAGAATCTAGTTTGTGTACTGCTGCTCGATAATGACCACTAGTGGCCTCCATGCCTAGGTGAATGATTACTGCCTCAGTTGTGTAGGTACAGAAGGAAATTCGGGAAGTGTGATCTAGGAAGACAGGAATCTGAACTTGCTGTGGAATGGCAATGCAGTTGTGATCCTTTGCTTCACCTGCAAATCTCGGTAAGGCTAAGCACACCTGTTGTGCAGCTTCTATGAGAGCACATGAGCGCTCCTGAGACGACCATGCCACTAGCATGTCCTGCAGGTTGGGCTTGATCGCCGTGGCGAGATGAATGGGAGAACCCCCTTCTTCATCGACTATCACACCCTCTGGAACTGATGCTCGAGTTTCCCACTGTCCAAATTTTGATGCAGAGAGATTCCGAAACACTTGCTGCAGGAACTCTGCAGAATCATGCTGTCCTCCGTCAAAGAGCCAGCCCGTGGTGAGCTCCGAGAAGACTCTGTGTTCAGGGGTTATTCTCGCGAGTAGACTGATCCGAGATGCCTCGTGAAAAGGCGCCTCTGTGGGATCAGATAGCCAGTGCAGACACTGTAGACCTGAGTTGGCATAGCAGTGGTTGCGAGTGTTGGCTAGCAGGAGAAAGCCTTCCAGTCTAAATTCGGGAAGGGGAATACCTGGCATTGAATCTGTGGGCTTCTTTGTGGCTGTCTTCGCCGAGGTCGTGGGCCTTGCTCGAGTATATTCTCGGGGCTGCTTACTGAGCTGCTGACGCGCTACCTCCTGCAGTACGTGCACCTGCAGTAGTGGAACGCACTGCTGAGCATGTCTACCCGGGGCATCCACACGGAGTTTGCAATAACGACAGCTATCTCCTTTGTGAAAGAAGACCTTGAACTGAGCAAGTCTTGGTTGGAGAGTTTTCTCAAGCTTGGCCATCACTTCAGGATGCTGCTTGTTTAGGTGCTGTTTGGCTCCTTTCTGACCAACAAGGACCTGACCGCAGAGTGCACAGTGCTCCATCAGGTAATCATGGAACACCGGATTTCGAGCTGCTCCTTCTGGATTTTCCTGAGCATCAGACTGTAGACTTTCTGTAAGTGAAATCCGGTTCTGGGCTTCTAGAGGGAGCTCTTCCTGCTGTCGAAGCAAGAGCTCTACCCGAGGGCATGTAGATGCTTCGACGTGTTTGCGCAGATAGAACACTGTTCGGAATGTTGCTCTACAGGCGATGCAAGTTGCTGACCCTGGCATTGAATGCAAAATAGGGTCAAATTTGGGTCCTTTCAAGCTTTGCTGCGAGTCTGGGTGGGCCTTCTGCAGGTGGCGACGGAGTGCCCCGGTACCAGAGAGACATGCTCCACACTCGCCGCAGGTCAGGATCTTATCCTCTACTGATTGCGAGGAGAAGTCAATGGCAAGGCCTTCCAGAGCCTGGCTGATTGCCTCAGCGCGCAGCTTGTAGTGTGGGAGGAGCTGAGGATCTGAGTGTTGCTGTCTCTTAATGAACTGTGTCAGCCTCTTTTGCAGCTGCTCCTTCACGTGAGGAATCCGTACTCTCCGGAGTAACTCCTGGTTGGATTCCTTCGTTTCCTGGGAGTAGCTCCGCAGGACAAACCGAAGTTGGTACATCATGTGTGAATGGAGCTTCTGCAATCCCTGCTGTGTCAGTCCTACCACGTGAAGGGCATACAGAGCAGAGGCCCACGCAGTTATTGTCCAAATTGACAGACGACGTCTGTCTGATAGGACTCGATGGTTCCTAACTGCATGGGCGACTTCTGACATTGCTAGCTTACTGGATGACAGCCGATGTTTAAGGGTCTTCATTTCGTAGTCATGATAAGAAAGAATGACCCCCAGGTATGGGACCTGGTACCGCAGCGATATCAACTTGCCCGAAGGGAGTTCCACAAACTTCTCTCCATCTACCTGGCGAAATAGCTTTTTCCTAATTGTCGAGGCTGAACCTCCTTGTAGCTGCAGCAGTATTGCTGACTTGGACGGATTGACCTTGAACCCAAGTTCAACCAATTGATCCAGAAGAAGGTCGCAGTACCCTAGTGCTGTAATGAGGCCAGACTCAGACTCGAAATGCGACTGAATCAAGCTATCATCCGCATACATGGTGAGAAGTTTAACTAGTTCGGGGGGGCTGATTTTTCCAGAGAGCTTCCTAAAGAGAAGCCCGGATGCAAAGGCGAATAGGGAAGGTGCAAGCTTGCATCCCTGCTTGATTCCCCTGCGTGTGGCTATCTCAAAGCTCTGATCGCTGGCTGTCATCTTGTACAAGGCTTTGATGTGGAGATGGCCCACCACCTCTATAAGAAGAGGGTCTGCTTGTTCAGCTTCCAGGGCTTCTCTTAATCGTAGCCTGTCCACAGTGTCAAAAGCTTTGCTCATGTCAACGCTCATCGTGAGACTGCCCCTGAGCTTGAGCCCCTGTTGTCCCTTACCAGCCGCTCTAGTTGTAAGGGCCTGCCTGAACCTGGCCTGATCCACATGTGTGAGGGCCTTGCAGATCGCCTCCTCTGTGCCCCTACCTGGTACGAAGCCAAACTGAGAGACTCCTTGCATTGCTTGATGGAGGGTGGACTTGAGTCTCTGCCTCACAAGTCCTGCCAGGACCTTGCCCTCAGGTGCTATCACCCCGATCGGACGGAGTGATGTTGGCTTATCTGGCTTCTTGGGGGGCTTTGGGAGCCAAGAGATCTGTGACGAGGTGACGCTGTCCGAAAGCCTTCCTGCAGTGACTTCCCTATTGAGAGTGTCCGAGATGAGCCGAATAGCGTTGGGGCCTAGGGAGCGCCAAGCTACTATGGGAGGACTTTCTTTAGGAACTGCTTTGCCAAGCTTTATAGTGCCTAGCTGTTCTTGAACTTCTTGCTCGGTGATGTGCAGGCTGCCTTGTATCCCTGTGAGCGGGAAGTCGTCCCCTGCTCCAAACAGTTCAATGGAGTATTCCTCTAATTGTCTACGTTCTTCCTTGGCTGTTAGGAAGCGACCCTCTGAGTCACGTAGCTGAACTCTTTCCTGAGGCCTCCCCGACCGGAAGCGCTTGATCACCTTGTAGAGGGAATGACTCCCGTCTTGCTTGGATTTAAGCTCTGCCTGCTCGAGTTGTTCATCTATTTCCTGTCGTCGCCTTTCCTGCTTCTGACGCTTTGCTACCCTCGCCTGTGCACTTTGCTGAGACAGCGACAGCCAGCAGCGAAATACCATTCGGACCTGCAACTCCGGCAAGAACTCTGCTAAGACCTTGACTGACATTGGGAGTGAGCGCAACACTGTGCGCTCTGCCCAAATGCTGAGATCTGTTCTTTGTGCTGCTCCCTTTCTCTTGGGAAAGTGAGTCGCGAGGGCTGAGTTCATTGCTTGATGGAGACTCTGCCAGGTTTGGGGATGATCCTGAAGGAGGGAGTCTACCTCCCTGGCAAATGCCTGTATTTTCGGGGAACGGTGTCTGTAGCAGTCCTCCATTGCCTGCTGGTCATAGGGTTTTGAGGCTTGGGCGGAGTATCTCCTGCTGTGCCTCAGTTTACCAAGAAGGGGGAAATGCCTACTACCATCCCTCCAGGATGCCACTGGGAAGGTCCTTAGTGGCCGGCAAAACCTGGCAGGGCCTTGGGACTGTGCAATCCTGACAAACGAGAAGTCAATCTGTGAAACAGAGTTGCCTTGTTCGTGGGTGGCTGGTCTATGCACTCCCCAAGTGTTGGTTGCGACTAGCTGGTGCTCCGACAGTAGGGTCTGGAGATCCTTAGATCCGCGATGCCCGAGTCTGCAAGCCTGGATCGTGCATGGCCCTACGTGTTTGTTGTCGGTCTTGAGCGAGGAGTTAAAATCTCCTAGCACAAGGAGAGTGTTGCGATTGGGAACAGCTCGGATGGACTTACTTAGGGCGTGAAGGGTCTGCTTCCGGGTTTCCTTATTCTGAGCGACTGTCTCCTTAGAGCGCCAAACGTATTGATAGCAGCTGAAGACGTCCAGTGAGATGCCGTTGCTCGGCACCCGGACCTGGAGAACTCTTCCTGGAACAACCTCGTTGTAGCGAAGATCCTGTGACTTGCACAGCGTGGAGTGCACCATTATGAGGACCCCGGCTCCCTTCTCCCCTGTGGAACCAGAGCTGATCACGTGCCAACCTGACTTGCTGAATTGCCATGAGCCCCTCCAGTGTGTTTCCTGAATTGCTACCAGCTTCACATCCTGAAATGCGGCACTTTGCAGTACGGAGAGTAACTCTTCCCAAACTGCTGTTGTGAGAGATCCTGCGTTCCAGGATAGATAGCTGAGATTCTTATCTTCTGTAAATTTTGAAGGCCGAGTCCTTCTGCCGGGATTGGTGGGCTTTACATGTGCCGGAGCAACTCCAAGCTCTGTTGACGACATCGTCCTTCCCTTGTAGACCGCACTACCTTCAAGCAGAGCTTTACGTGCTGCCCTTTGATAAGAGCGTTTACCCTTCCCTTTAGGAACGGGCTGATGCTTGGTCGAACCACTAGGCTGTTTCGCAGCACTCATGTTGAGTACGGCTCCTGTCGGCTTCGCAATACCGACAACCCTCACCTCTGGGAGATGTTAGAGAGCTGTAAATCTAATACTCCCTCCCGGACTTGGGACCGGGACTGCTCAGGCGCTGACAAATGCCATGGCAAGAAAGGAAAAAGGCAACTGTACTAGCCTGACCTTTCCTGAGCCGAGAGGCTTACAACAACAACAACAACAACAACAACAACAACAACAACAACAACAACAACATTTCATTCACACGCAGCGGGAGGATACTGTCTGTGGTGAAACTTGACGTCCACGCTTTGCGAGGGATCGACCTACTGCTCTGCTTGCTAACTGCGCGGTCACTTCATGACGAGCCGTGCCTTAACACAGCACTCGCACACGCTCCGCCCCTCAAGGCTGCAAGCAATGAAGTCGGGATTAGGCGTGTCTTCAATGAGTCTGGATGCAGACTCTGGCACTTATGCTGTAGTTCACCGGCTGATTTGCAATGCATCGCTGACTGATTGGCGACATTCTTTTTGCACTCTGCTGTCTCGCGGGGTGTCTAGCCTCGCTGTGAGGGCTCAGTACGAACCACTAGCTCTATGTTATAATAAAGGCGGTGAGGCAATGAGACACTCAGTAAAGGTAGGCCAGGCGCCATTTCCAGCCCGTTGTTGCTATTGGTAGCTGACGGAGCAACTCCTGTCGGACTTGTGCTAGTGACATGAAGCTCTCCTGTCCCCGGGTGGGATATCGTTGAGGTAACGGCCTTTGGCGGTGGTCCCAGGGGAGAAACTCCTCCCGGGATTCCTCCTTTCGCTGGCACTCCAGGTGCCTTACCTGGGCCCGTTGTCCGATCTGTGCTGGATCCACTTCCTGGCAAGTTAACAGGCTTCGGAGGCGGAGGACCCTTAGGCCCAGCTGCTGCAGGGGCCCCTGTAGGGACCGCAGTGTCTTCGGAGTCGGACTCCCGGATTGAGTCACTTGGTGGTGGCGACCTGGAGATGTGAGGCCGACGTCTCACTGGAGGAGGGGTGCGGGAGGTCGCTCTGTTGCCATTCTTCTTCGGTGTTTCAGGCATGGCTTCTACAGTCTAGACAGCTGGCGAGTTGAGCCTGTGCGAGAATGCCAGTAAGCTTCCAGAAGACTTTTGGCTGACTACTCACTTGCAGAACCAGGCCCGTGACTGCGCGCGGAGCTTCGAGTGCGACCTGAGGGTACATTTGCTATCTGGTGATGAAGGTGAAGCAACCTTCAGTCTCATAACAGATTTTTGCACAAGCAGCTGCATTATCTGTTTAGGGAGGAACTCCACCAATAGGGAGGAGTCCTCACGATCAGAGCGGCCTGTTATCGCCTCCGTACTTAGTGCCCGATTTCAGGCTCTGGTAGTACTCTATGACAGAGGGGGGCACTACGGAAGGGGTGAGAATGACGCCGTTCTTGCTACGGAAAAATTGCACCCCTACCTGCATGGCCCTGCGTGGATCGACAGCTATCAGCATCGACGAGCTATCTCTGAAACCAGAAACACCAGGTTTCCCGTAGTCCCGATCCGAGACGAAGTGAACATGCTGTCGTCCCTCTCTGCCACGTCCGCCTTTGCCGCGGCCCTTGGAGATCTTGTTCTGAGGCAAAAGGCCACGTTGACGTATGGAGTCATACAAGGACCAGAATGTGCCATGGTAGAGCATTTTGGGGAGCATCTCCTCCGTGAGTTCCTCCAACACCTCGTTGGAGTCCACATCGGAGCGAGAATGTCCTTGCAGGGCTCTGATGTACTTCTGGCCTTGGCAATCACCAAGCTCGTACCTGCCTTTTGCATTACTCCGGACGACTTCCATGAGGTCGCCTGCCGTGGCGTGCTGTGCCTGCACTCTTGGCCAGCTCAAGACGTCCTCTAATTTGGCCCAACCAGCCGAAGTCACGCTGATGTAGGGTTGGTGTCCGTGCCGGAGCAGAGCGGCTAGGGCCTTCGAGACTTCGAACGAGAAGTTGCTCTCAGGCTTCGTAGAGGCAGTGCAATAGCCCCCTAGATCGCCGGGTTGTCCCTCCCAGGCCACGATAGTGGAGCTACGTGGCGTTGTGGAGCTATGGTCGTCCGACGCCCTTGTCGGGGGAGGAACTCCACCCTGTGAGCTGGACGCCGGCTCACTGTCTGGAAGGGGAGTAGCTCCACCTTCCTTAGCTCCACTTGACGAGGCTTCGCCAGGCAGTTCGTATCCCAACGCCGAGAAGGATGCCCGTGCTTGTCTCAGTGGTATCTCCAACAAGCCACTCCACTCGCGGAGGTACTCACCTAAGGTGAGTGTATCCTTTGTCGATATTTGCAGTAGCAGCGCTCGGATTTTGACTGCATCGTAGGAGTATATAAGTTGGTTTGTTTTCTTACCACGTTTTTGCGATCCAGAGTGCGCAGCCTCCACCTCAAACATTGGTCGCACAAACACGTGCCGAGGTCCTATCCTCACCATGCAACTGTATCCGGCAGCAAGATGCCTGTTTGACACCCTGTGGAGATACACTCCTGGGCGTGCCTCGAAGCTTCGCGTGCCGGAGAGGTCAGTGGTCGAAGGAAGTAGCCTGCCCGTAGCAAGTATCCCATGCAAACATTCCAAGTGTGTTCCGTGGAATGCAACCTCGCTGTCCCCTGCAGGAAGAATGTTCGGTGAAGAATACTCAAATCGAAACCACCCATTCTCCTCAGCTGTGGGATAGCCAAGCTTTGGCTGCAGAGGCTCATTGGCAAGTCCCCGGCGAGAGGCCAGGAAGGTCTCCAGGAGAGCATTGGCTATCTCCGGAGAGGGGCGTTCCACCTGAGTGAGCCCATCTCGCAGCTGCTGGGTCACTGTCACCGTTACTCGGTGATTGTTCAGATCAGTGATGTTCCCATCACAGTCTGAAATCAGACTGGGAAAGGGAGTATAGCCAGCTGACTGAAGAACTTTGATCGCAGCTTCCGTGTTTGGGTCCCCCGAGGGAGGATCTCCACTCTTGGCCTTTGCTGCAGGGGGAGTATCTCCACCCTCGCTTTGGCCAGTACTTCTCTTCTTGGAAGGAGGAGGAGGGGGAGTGACTCCACCCTTTCCACTTCCTAACTCTTCCTGTCCACCAGTTCCTTTGGAGGCTCCTTTATATGTAGGATAGCTTTCACCGTGAGCCCGAGCGGAGCGCCTCCACTGGCGCAGGAAATTGCGATACGTGACATGCGGAAGTTGGTCACGTATCCGTCGCTGGCAGAATTCCTCGTACTCCGCTTGATACGAGGGATCCTGTGTTGACTCAGGTCTGGACATGATGCCGAGTCTTGAGAGAAAGCTAAGAAAGCTGCAGTTGTGGGCTCAAGCTGACTTCAAGGCAGGCAATCAGACCTATGCCACTGAGCTCCAGGCGACCACTAGGAGACCTGCATCGCGGATGGTGAGTTGCTGTTGGCTCAGTGAGGCTCAGTGCGGACAGAATTATTGCAGGCAGCGACGCAAACCTTTTAAAAAGCCCATAGGGAGAGACTCCACGATCTATACACCCCTCGTTGGGGGAGAAACTCCACCAACTAGGGGAGAAACTCCTCCTAGAATCTGCACTTGTTCAAAAACCCCTGGGGAGTAACTCCTCCAGCTTTTCGCCAAAGGGAGAAACTCCTCTTTCTGTTAGAGAAGCCCCTGCTTAGGGAGCATCTCCTCATTTCACTTGGCTCAGGAGCTGGCCGCGTTGAGGCGATTGTAGTGTACCTCCCACGTCGCCGAGGCCAGGTTAAGTTTGCCGTCCTCAGCAAAAAACTTGGACCTCAACGTCTGGACATCAGCTTGATAGGCCTCTTGGTACTCAGAAGGGAGATACCTGGCGACGTATCCCGTAATATGGGATTCTCGTTCCATTATCTCCAAGTCGTACCGCTGGTAGCCGAGGCTCGTTGGAGAGAGCAAATCTCCACCATGCATGCGTACCAAGCAGAGATACTGCATCCCTTGTTCAACCAGGGCTCGTCGTCTTCTGAATCGGATCTCTCCCCATTCATCGATCCCTGAGATCGAGTGGAGGTGAGCGAGCACCTGTCGAATCCTACCCTCCGGGAGTAACTCCACGGCAAGGTTCAATATCTCATCCTTTGTGATGAGCCCAAGGCCCTTCACTCTCTCCAGCAGCTCTGTAAGCACGGTCCAGGGGAGTATCTCCACACCTTGGGCCTTCTGATGCAGGAAGTGCATCGCTGCTATCGTCGGGAGCAGCATCATGGCAAGTCGTGTTGGCGTCTGATCATACATGGTCGAGAGGTCAATCTCGGTCTAAGTGATTAGCTTTTGAGCCTGAGAGCTGTGTCATGAGGAGCATGTGCTGCAATGCAAGGCAGTCCTGCTTGAGTGCAGTGCTCCGCGGGAGGGCCTCCTCGCCATTCATCAAAGACGCTTCAAGCTCCTCGCAAGTATGAGCATTCTAGGGAAAGGAACTAGGTGGGAGCAGCTCCTCTACACAAGATTTGCTTCTGCTGAGCCTTAGGTTCCAGTCCTGCCCACTCGTGGGGCAGAGCTGAAGATCTTATCCTCTGGAGAAGATCAGGAAAGCAAATCGCGAATCTGACGAACCAGCGGTGATGGCTGAGTTCCCAGTCGCTGAAAGTCCGCGTTAATGAGCGAGAATGCAGTGTTACCGATTAGGGACTGCAAGGTTTCCTGCAGTTCAGATGTGGCCGCCCTGGTTGACAGTTGGATCTGGATTCGAACTGGACCTCCCGTCATGCCTTCGGTCAGTGGCCGCGAAGTTTTGAAGAGCTTGATGTGTTCCGGATCGGAGGAAATTCTAGTGATTGCGTCTCCCAAGCCTGAAACGACTTGAGCCGTGGTGAGAGGGTCTTCCACCGTCTCGATCATCTTTTGTTCGGTGGGGCTCCACTCCAGGAACGGCCATTCGCCGTCCTGCGTCATCAGCTCATCATTCTGCAGGCGCTCCTGTATGCCCTTATCGCGGCTGGTAGTCACCAATCGCTCCTTGAGTTCCCTGAGAAACTTCAAGGTCATGGCTGCCCTGGGAGGAATCCCGATAGGGCTGTTCTTGACTCGCTGAGATTCCTCGTAAAGATGAGGGAGGATCGAGTGATCTTCCGTTCTGACAAAAGAGACGAATGTCACGTCCGAGGCGATCGCTGTGATTTGCTCATCATGTCGGAGTGCCAGCCGCGCTATTGCATTGATCAGCTCTTGCGATACATTGCCTTGTGCCTGGTGATTGTTTCCACCGTTCCCGTTTTGCGATCTGGCTGCTCCTCTCCCTCGACCTCCGCTTCCTCGTCCCCTGCTTCTGCCCCCTCTTTGTTTTCCTTTGCCGCCCTGCTGGGGAGTAGCTCCACCACGTTGGCGCTTCAGGGGAGAATCTCCTCCTGAGGGGGCGACCTCTCCCCTCTTAGAGGAGAAGCTCTCATCCATCGAGGCTCGCTGGAAGAGCTCTTGCAGAGACATTGTTCGGGTGAATGTCTACGGCGTGGAGCTCGGGAGAGACGGCGCTGCGGGATAAGAAAATGACATAACAGTTCTGTTGAAGCAGGTGATCGTCAAGGGAGCAGGGGCTAGGAGGGTGAGAATCATCACCAATATACCAAGAGTCTTGTTTGTGTACTGCTGCTCGATAGTGACCACTAGTGGCCTCCATGCCTAGGTGAATGATTACTGCCTCAGTTGTGTAGGTACAGAAGGAGACTCGGGAAGAGTGATCTAGGAAGACAGGAATCTGAACTTGCTGTGGAAGGGCAATGCTGTGGTGATCCTTTGCTTCACCTGCAAATCTCGGCAAAGCTAAGCAAACGTGTTGTGCAGCTTCTATGAGTGCACAGGAGCGCTCCTGAGACGACCATGCCACTAGCATGTCCTGCAGGTTGGGCTTGATCGCCGTGGCAAGGTGAATGGGAGAACCCCCTTCTTCATCGACTATCACACCCTCTGGAACTGAAGCGCGAGTTTCCCACTGTCCAAATCTTGAAGCAGAGAGATTCCGAAACACTTGCTGAAGGAACTCTGCAGAGTCATGCTGTCCTCCGTCAAAGAGCCAGCCCGTGGTGAGCTCCGAGAAAACTCTGTGTTCAGGGGTTATTCTCGCGAGTAGACTAATCCGAGCTGCCTCTTGAAAGGGCGCCGCTGAAGGATCTGCAAGCCAGTGCAGACACTGTAGACCTGAGTTGGCATAGCAGTGGTTACGAGTGTTGGCTAGCAGAAGAAAGCCGTCCAGTCTAAATTCGGGTAGCGGAATACCTGGCATTGAGTCTGTAGGCTTTTTGGTGGCTGGCGTCGCCGAGGTGTTGGGCCTTGTTCGAGTATATTCTCGGGGCTGCTTGCTGAGTTGCTGACGCGCTACCTCCTGCAATACATGCACCTGCAGGAGTGGAACGCACTGCTGAGCATGTCTACCCGGGGCATCCACCCTGAGTTTGCAATAACGACAGCTATCTCCTTTGTGAAAGAAGACCTTGAACTGAGCGAGTCTTGGTTGGAGAGTTTTCTCATGCTTGGCCATCACCTCAGGATGCTGCTTGTTTAGGTGCTGTTTGGCTCCTTTCTGACCAACGAGGACCTGACCGCAGAGTGCACAGTGTTCCATCAGGTAATCATGGAACGCAGGGTTTCGAGCGGCACCTTCTGGATTGTCCTGGGCCTCAGACTGTAGACTTTCTACGAGTGAGATCCGGTTCTGTGCTTCTAAGGGTAGCTCTTCCTGCTGCCTGAGCAAAAGCTCTACCCTTGGACAGGTAGATGCTTCTACATGTTTGCGCAGATAAAACACTGATCGGAATGTTGCTCGACAGGCAACACAAGTTGCTGACCCTGGCATTGAGTGCAAGATCGGATCAAATTTGGGCCCTTTCAAGCACTGCTGTGAATCTGGGTGTGCCTTCTGCAGGTGGCGACGGAGTGCTCCGGTGCCAGAGAGACATGCTCCACATTCAGTGCAAGTCAGAAGCCTATCCTCCACGGGTTGCGAGGAGAAGTCCGTGGAGAGGCCTGCCAGAACCTGGCTAACTGCCTCAGCTCGCAACTTATAGTGGGGGAGAAGCTGGGGATCGGAGTGTTGCTGTCTCTTTATGAACTGGGTCAGTCTCTTTTGAAGCTGCTCCTTCACGTGAGGAATCCGTAATCTCCGGAGTAACTCCTGGTTTGATTCCTTCGTTTCCTGGGAGTAACTCCGCAGGACGAATCTGAGTTGGTACATCATGTGTGAATGGAGCTTTTGCAATCCCTGCTGTGTCACTCCCACCACATGAAGTGCATACAAAGCAGAGGCCCACGCAGTTATTGTCCAAATCGACAGACGACGTCTGTCTGATAGGACTCGATGGTTCCGAACTGCATGGGCTACTTCTGACATTGCAAGCTTACTGGAGGACAGCCTATGTTTGAGAGTCTTCATTTCATAGTCGTGATACGAGAGAATGACCCCAAGGTATGGGACCTGGTAGCGGAGCGAGATCAGCCTGCCCGAAGGAAGTTCAACAAACTTCTCTCCCTCAACCTGGCGAAAGAGTTTCTTTCTCATGGTCGAGGCTGAGCCCCCTTGCAGCTGCAGCAGGATTGCTGACTTGGACGGATTGACCTTAAACCCAAGCTCTACTAGCTGATCCAAAAGCAGGTCGCAGTACCCTAGTGCTGTCATTAGGCCATTCTCTGTGTCGAAATGTGACTGAATCAGGCTATCGTCCGCGTACATTGTGAGGAGCTTCGCTAGTTCAGCTGGGTTGATTTTCCCAGAGAGCTTTCTAAAGAGGAGTCCCGATGCAAAGGCAAATAATGAGGGTGCGAGCTTACAACCCTGCTTGATTCCCCTGCGTGTGGCTATCTCAAAGCTCTGATCACTGGCTGTCATCTTGTACAAGGCTTTGATGTGGAGATGACCTACCACCTCTATCAAAAGAGGATCTGCTTGTTCAGCTTCAAGGGCCTCTCTTAATCGCAGCCTGTTTACAGTGTCAAAAGCTTTGCTCATGTCAACGCTCATGGTGAGACTGCCTTTGAGCTTCAGCCCCTGTTGTCCCTTACCAGCAGCCCTAGTGGTAAGGGCCTGTCTGAACCTGGCTTGGTCTACATGTGTGAGGGCTTTGCAGATAGCCTCCTCTGTACCCCTGCCTGGGACGAAGCCGAACTGCGAGACTCCGGTCATTGCTTGATGAAGGGTATTCTGGAGTCTCTTCCTCACTAGTCCGGCCAGGACCTTACCCTCAGGCGCTATCACCCCAATCGGACGAAGTGAGGTTGGTTTGTCTGGCTTCTTTGGAGGCTTTGGGAGCCAGGAGATCTGTGACGAGGTGACACTGTCCGAAAGCCTTCCGGCAGTAACTTCCCTATTTAGGGTGTCCGTGATGAGCCGGATTGCTTGAGGGCCTAGGGAGCGCCAGGCTACTACGGGAGGACTCTCTTTAGGAACTGCCTTGCCAAGCTTTATTGTGCCAAGCTGTTCTTCCACTTCATGGTCTGTGATGTGCAGGCTGCCTTGCAGCCCTGAGAGCGGGAAGTCATCCCCTGCTCCGAACAGATCTTGGGAATATTCCTCTAATTGTCTTCTTTCTTCCTTGGCAGTAAGGAAGCGTCCCTCAGAGTCACGAAGCTGAACTCTTTCCTGAGGTCTCCCCGACCTAAAGCGCTTGATTACCTTGTAAAGGGAATGACTCCCGTCTTGTTTGGACTTAAGCTCTGCCTGCTCGAGTTGTTCATCTATTTCCTGCCGCCGCCGCTCCTGCTTGTGATGCTTTGCTATCCTCGCCTGTGCACTTTGCTTGGAGAAAGAGCTCCAGCAGCGAAACACAATACGAACCTGCAGATCGGGCAAGAACTCTGATAAGACCTTGACTGCTAGTGGAAGTGAGCGCAGTACAGAGCGCTCCTCCCAGATGCTGAGATCAAGTCTTGGCGCTGAATCCTTTCTCTTGGGAAAGTGAGTCACGAGGGCTGAGTTCATTGCTTGATAGAGGCTATGCCAGGTTTGAGGAGGATCCTGAAGGAGGGAATCTACCTCCCTAGCAAACGCCTGTATTTTCGGTGAACGATGTCGATAGCAGTCCTCCATTGCCTGCTGGTCATAGGGCTTGGAGACTTGGGCGGAGTATCTCCTGCTGTGTCTTAATTTACCTAGAAGGGGGAAATGCCTACTACCATCCCTCCAGGACGCAACTGGGAAGGTCCTTAGCGGCTGGCAAAACCTGGCAGGGCCTTGGGACTGTGCAATCCTGACAAACGAGAAGTCGATCTGTGAGACAGAGTTGCCTTGTACATGAGTGGCTGGTCTATGCACTCCCCAAGTGTTAGTTGCAACTAGCTGGTGCTCCAACAGTAGGGTCTGGAGATCCTTTGATCCGCGATGCCCGAGTCTGCAAGTTTGGATCGTGCATGGCCCTACATGTTTATTGTCAGTTTTTAGCGAGGAGTTAAAATCTCCTAGCACAAGGAGAGTGTTGCGATTGGGTACAGCTCGGATGGACTTACTTAGGGCGTGAAGGGTCTGCTTCCGGGTCTCCTTATTCTGAGCGACTGTCTCCTTAGAGCGCCAAACGTATTGATAACAGCTGAAGACATCCAGTGAGATGCCTTTGCTCGGCACCCGGACCTGGAGAACTCGTCCTGGTACTACCTCGTTGTAGCGAAGATCCTGTGACTTGCACAGCGTGGAGTGCACCATTATGAGAACCCCTGCTCCCTTCTCCCCTGTGGAGCCAGAGCTGATCACATGCCAGCCTGACTTGCTGAATTGCCAAGAGCCCCTCCAGTGTGTTTCCTGAATCGCTACTAGCTTCACATCCTGAAATGCGGCACTTTGCAGTACGGAGAGTAACTCTTCCCAAACTGCTGTTGTGAGAGATCCTGCGTTCCAGGATAGATAGCTGAGATTCTTATCTTCTGTAAATTTTGAAGGCCGAGTCCTTCTGCCGGGATTGGTGGGCTTTACATGTTCCGGAGCAACTCCAAGCTCTGTTGACGACATCGTCCTTCCCTTGTAGACCGCACTACCTTCAAGCAGAGCTTTACGTGCTGCCCTTTGATAAGAGCGTTTTCCCTTCCCTTTAGGAACGGGCTGATGCTTGGTCGAACCACTAGGCTGTTTCGCAGCACTCATGTTGAGTACGGCTCCTGTCGGCTTCGCAATACCGACAACCCTCACCTCTGGAAGATGTTAGAGAGCTGTAAATCTAATACTCCCTCCCGGACTTGGGACCGGGACTGCTCAGGCGCTGGCAGATGCCATGGCAAGAAAGGAAAAAGGCAACTGTACTAGCCTGACCTTTCCTGAGCCGAGAGGCTTACAACAACAACAACAACAACAACAACAACAACAACAACAACAACAACAAGGACAAGGTACAAACAAAAACTGCAGCCCCGTCAACCCATATGTCTGCTTTTTGTCTGTACATGAGGTAGAGACAAAAACAGGAGCCCCGTCATATTGTTTTAACCCCCCCCCCCACACACAACAACAACACAGTGCCTGTGGATGCCTTTGATGTATACTGTTTGGTGTGTATTTTCAAAGATTTCGTCTGTATTTCAGTGGATTTGGTGTGCATTTCAATGGATTTCGTGTGTATTTCAGTGGATTTGGTGTGTATTTCAGTGGATTTGGTGTGCATTTCAATGGATTTGGTGTGTAGTTCAGTGGATTTAATGTGAATTTCAGTGGATTTGGTGTGTATTTCAATGGATTTGGTGTGTATTTCAGTGGTTTGGTGTGCATTTCAGTCGATTTGGTGTGCATTTCAATGATTTTGGTGTGTATTTTCAATGGATTTGGTGTGTATTTCAGTTCCCCGCTGTGCAGATTATGAATTTGCGAGGCCTGTACAAACTACTGTATAGTAACTGGTAACTATAGTCTTGAGTGTATGGGTATCCAATGCAAACCCCGCAAACCCCTCAAAATTCCAGACAAGCCCTTCCAACACCCCTCAAAACCCCTTCTGGATATCGCAGATTCCTATACCTGTGGTGGAAATGTGGTGTAATGTGGGCGGTTGTTGTAAAGGGGGGGTGTCAAAACAACAGACGGGGCTCCATCTTTTGCCTCTACTACAGGGGGTAGGGACAAAGTCCTGATTTCGCTGGTGCATTTGTCTCTACCCCCTGTAGTAGAGGCAAAAACTGGAGCCCCGTCTGTTGTTTTCAGCCCCCTCCTTTTACAACAACCACCCAGCCTACTCCGCATTTCTATGATGGTGCAGTTGCTGTGTAAACCATGGCTTGCACTTCCCAAAACTCTACAGGCACCCTATGCGGTCGCCGGAAGCATTCCCAATTGCTTCTAATTAACAACAAGTACGGGCTGCTGTTTTTGTCTGTACCAACAACAACAACCACCACCACCACCACAACGACGACGACGACGACGAGGTGCAATGACATACTGGGTCCCCATCCCAGTATTGGTTGTCGGGCTGCCTTTCCCGGTGGAAGCGCGCACTGGGTTTTCCATTGCCCGCACCACGAGTATAACCCGGTGCCACACTCTCGCACCCTTTTACACAGGGGCAACTCTGGCCCTCTGCGGCTTAACCGTAGACTGGGCAGCCCCCGAGCAGCAGCCGTGCGCCTCCCCTCCTGCCGTACAAACACCCCACACGCACCACCCCGCGCGTGCCACCCAACAGCCATCAACAACCATCAACCAACCACAACAACCACCAACCACAACAAGCACCAACAACAACAACCAACAACAACCCACCACGACCAACAACACCCAACAACAACCAACAACCAACACCCAACAACCGGCAACCAGCCACCAGCAACCAGCAACCAACCACCGACAAGCAACAAGCAACAAGCAACAAGCAACAACCACAACAACCACAACAACAACAACCACCGACCAACAGCCCACTGCCCACAGTCTACATTCTACAGCCCACGGCCCACACCCCACAGGCCACGAGCCACAACAACAGCAGCAACAACCACCACCTCCACCGGCACAACAACAATCACCACAACAACAACAATAACAACGACAACAACAACAACGACAACAACAACAACAACAAGAAGGTACAAACAAAAACTGCAGCCCCGTCAACCCATATGTCTGCTTTTTGTCTGTACATGAGGTAGAGACAAAAACAGGAGCCCCGTCATATTGTTTTAACCCCCCCCCCCCACACACAACAACAACACAGTGCCTGTGGATGCCTTTGATGTATACTGTTTGGTGTGTATTTTCAAAGATTTCGTCTGTATTTCAGTGGATTTGGTGTGCATTTCAATGGATTTCGTGTGTATTTCAGTGGATTTGGTGTGTATTTCAGTGGATTTGGTGTGCATTTCAATGGATTTGGTGTGTAGTTCAGTGGATTTAATGTGAATTTCAGTGGATTTGGTGTGTATTTCAATGGATTTGGTGTGTATTTCAGTGGTTTGGTGTGCATTTCAGTCGATTTGGTGTGCATTTCAATGATTTTGGTGTGTATTTTCAATGGATTTGGTGTGTATTTCAGTTCCCCGCTGTGCAGATTATGAATTTGCGAGGCCTGTACAAACTACTGTATAGTAACTGGTAACTATAGTCTTGAGTGTATGGGTATCCAATGCAAACCCCGCAAACCCCTCAAAATTCCAGACAAGCCCTTCCAACACCCCTCAGAACCCCTTCTGGATATCGCAGATTCCTATACCTGTGGTGGAAATGTGGTGTAATGTGGGCGGTTGTTGTAAAGGGGGGGGTGTCAAAACAACAGACGGGGCTCCAGTTTTTGCCTCTACTACAGGGGGTAGGGACAAAGTCCTGATTTCGCTGGTGCATTTGTCTCTACCCCCTGTAGTAGAGGCAAAAACTGGAGCCCCGTCTGTTGTTTTCAGCCCCCTCCTTTTACAACAACCACCCGGCCTACTCCGCATTTCTATGATGGTGCAGTTGCTGTGTAAACCATGGCTTGCACTTCCCAAAACTCTACAGGCACCCTATGCGGTCGCCGGAAGCATTCCCAATTGCTTCTAATTAACAACAAGTACGGGCTGCTGTTTTTGTCTGTACCAACAACAACAACCACCACCACCACCACAACGACGACGACGACGAGGTGCAATGACATACTGGGTCCCCATCCCAGTATTGGTTGTCGGGCTGCCTTTCCCGGTGGAAGCGCGCACTGGGTTTTCCATTGCCCGCACCACGAGTATAACCCGGTGCCACACTCTCGCACCCTTTTACACAGGGGCAACTCTGGCCCTCTGCGGCTTAACCGTAGACTGGACAGCCCCCGAGCAGCAGCCGTGCGCCTCCCCTCCTGCCGTACAAACACCCCACACGCACCACCCCGCGCGTGCCACCCAACAGCCATCAACAACCATCAACCAACCACAACAACCACCAACCACAACAAGCACCAACAACAACAACCAACAACAACCCACCACGACCAACAACACCCAACAACAACCAACAACCAACACCCAACAACCGGCAACCAGCCACCAGCAACCAGCAACCAACCACCAACAAGCAACAAGCAACAAGCAACAACCACAACAACCACAACAACAACAACAACAACCACCGACCAACAGCCCACTGCCCACAGTCTACATTCTACAGCCCACCGCCCACACCCCACAGGCCACGAGCCACAACAACAGCAGCAACAACCACCACCTCCACCGGCACAACAACAATCACCACAACAACAACAACAACAACAACAACAACAACAACAACAACAACAACAACAACAACAACAACAACAACAACAACAACAACAACAACAACAACAACAACAACAACAACAACAACAACAACACAAACAACAACACAAACAACAACACAAACAACAACACAAACAACAACAACAACAACAACAACAACAACAACAACAACAACAACAACAACAACAACAACAACAACAACAACAACAACAACAACAACAACAACAACAACAACAACAACAACAACAACAATAACAACGACAACAACAACAACAACAACAACAACAACAACAACAACAACAACAACGACGACGACGACGACGACGACGACGACGA
The DNA here is from genome assembly GCA_905221615.1 of Symbiodinium sp. CCMP2592. Taxonomy (NCBI): domain Eukaryota; class Dinophyceae; order Suessiales; family Symbiodiniaceae; genus Symbiodinium; species Symbiodinium sp. CCMP2592. Next base: position 67,565 of record CAJNDT010006174.1, on the reverse strand, counting down.
CGACAACAACAACAACAACAACAACAACAACAACAACAACAACAACAACAACAACAACAACAACAACAACAACAACAACAACAACAACGACGACGACGACGGCAACGGCAACAGCAACATCAACATTCACGTTAACACGATCATCATCAGCACCATATCTACATCCCCATCATCATCATCGTCCTCAAGGCCGTCATCACAGTGCAGACCCCTGTGAACATCGCAATTGCGTCCTGCACGTCCACATCATCGCTATCGTCGAACACACCGAGAACAACGTCATCACCATCATCATCAGCAACAACAAGATCATGCTCACAATAACAATCCAAAGCGTGGCAATTTGGACAAGACTTCCTGAGCACCTTGCGCCCACTGGAGAGCGCTTCAGCAGAGCATGCACTCCTTCCTGAGGGCATCCATGGAACGCACAGGCACACAATGCTACAGCCTCATGTCTATTCTCCAGTGCTCCTGTCCACTCGGGAATCAACGCGAGGTGCACAGCTCTGGAAGCCAGACTGGACATGCTAGATACTTCGCCTGGAGCCTTTGTGCTGATTCAAAACTGACGTGTTGCACAAATGAACGCGCTTCGGGCTTGTCCGCCTGGCAGACTGGGCCAGTCGAGTCCATCCTCCGAGCTGTCGCGATCAGGGCCTGCCACCAGAGATGCCGGGGGTTCCCTTCGTGTCTCTGCACGCTGGGGATCATGCTGCGTGCTGCTTGTTGCTGCATGGCTGTGCCCTATGAGTTGCAAGAGCTTGAAAGCAAGGGTTCCAGTCTCTGCTCATTCAGGGGAGGAGAACAAGTTGCTGTGTGGGCCAATCTGGGCTGCAAGCGAGACTGATGCGTGTGGACGAAACCCTAACGTGGTTCAATGTCTGTTGTGCAAGAACTTGCGAATTTGCTGTGAACATGGAAGCTGAGACGTGAAGAAGCATATCAGAAACTTTTGCCGAAGCCAGGTTAATTAGCTGATTTCAGAGTTTCAACATTTTGACTTAGGATTTCCGTCGAAAGTTCCCTACAAAATCTCCCCAGGAAGCAAGCCTGGATGAAGTCAATGGTGCGATCGAACTCCTTGCAGCCATCAAAGCTGGCGGTACAACACTCCGAGCATGCAGCTAATTTTCCCGCAAGCTTCGCGGATGGAGTCTTCTGAGAAATCCTGCCGCAAGGCCTGCATTGCCTGGACTCCACCTCTCAGCAGGACTACTTCTGCGGAGTCCTTCGCCGCATCGGCATCCTGACCAAAAGATTACGCAATCAAAGGGCCAGCAGTCCAGGGTCCGGCAAGTGTTTGCTGCCGGTGAACCCTCCCCAAACTTTCAAGACGACTTGTGACAAGCAGCCTCCATAGTCTTACATAAATGCCCGGGCTTCTTGTTTGTATGACCATCGACATCTTAAGACACGTCCGGTCAGGCAAACAAGGATTCGAAGGGCTTGTTGTGTCCGGGGTGTTTGAACACGAGGTAGCCTGAATCGTTCAGATCGACTGTAAGGAGCGGTTCCCTCTTTATCATCATAGTTCTCGACTCCGACGACATCGGCATGTGGTGTAGGACGGCTTCCCTCGACTCTGCGCATGACTCGAGGATTCAAGAAATGACTAGACTATACAAGGGCTGCAAACCTTGTGGACAAGATTCATGTCATGGGTCAGGTCCGTAGAATCCGTGGTTTCGAATTGCTGCCAGGCATCGTTCTTGCAGATCTCCCACTGCAAGACCGTGACAATCTTTTCCCTGATCTCCTGCAGGCCGACGTGACAAAATCCTTCTGGGCTGCCAGTTTCAGAAGTGCTCTGCTTATGGTGTCCTTCAACCTTCCCATGAGCTTCTCCACCTGACAGCTGTGAGGAGCCAAGAACACGAGACTATGTTCACTGTTGCGGGCTCCGCACCGCCGCCACGCGCTGCTCCAGGGTCTTCCGGGGCCACTCGCCCCGGCCGAGGTCCCAGGCCTGAGCTCTGAGGAGCAGCTTCAAAGCCGGAGCCCAGCTGAGTCCGTTTCCTTGAGGTCCCGCCTTCGCGGCCGCCTGCACCGCCTGGACCGACTCCTTGGGTGACATCGTGGCCTGTCGGCCTGACAGAGGCCACTCCCCCGCGCCGAGGGTCACTCAAGAGGTTCCGGCAAGAAGACCCTAAGAGTCCTACATCCCGATGTCTTATAGAAGGTTACTATACTATAAGGGTACCATAATTATGGGGCCTACATTATTATAGTAACTTTTATAGATCCCTTATAGTAACCCTTATAGACCCCTTTTTTAGGGGCCCCTTTCTGGGCCCCATAAGGGCCTATGCAGATGCGCTCCCCGGTCTCCGAGCAGTAGACCGGGGAAAAGATCTCGGAGAAGATGCCCGGCCAAGGCTTCACCTCTACCAGCAGCTGCCAAGGGAAAAGGACGGCAAAACATGAGGGCTTGGTAGGAATTTATTGACAATCTATAATATAGAATTATGTAAAAATATATCTACTATATAATATAATATGATATAATATGAAGATAAAAATAATATACATATATATATATATATATATATATGTGTGTATACATATATATATATATAATTATATAATTATATATGTAATGGGTTGAAGAAAAGAGGGGGGTCAGTTGAGGGATTATTCAGCCGATGGAAGATTTGGGCTTGAGAGCGTGCTGCGGGCGATGGTATCGTCATAGGTCTTGCGGGTTTACGGGCTCTTTGGGGCTCCTTTGGCGTGGGGACGTGAGGTTTAGGACCTTGAGCTTCTGAGTTGCGATAAGTTGAGTCTTCAGATGACAAGGTCGCAGGGTCCAACTGAGATATGATGGACATGTTTGAGCATTCTGTGTGCCGGACTGCCAACGAGGCATGTACTACAGCTTGTGTCGGCATCGATGTTCTCCCTGCCTGGCCACCAATCAAGGTCTTGGCACCATCCACGTAGGGGCGAGTCTTGAACACCTGATGACGAACCGCTGCCAGATGCTACAAGCGACAGGAGGACAAGAGAACCAGAATACTCGCACCGCAAACTTACCAAGGCAGAATTGTCAGGAAGGGAGGGAGTTTGACCTTCGGACGAGCGCCCTCTCTTCCAGTGCACCTCGAACGTTTTTACGCATGGTGTCATCATGTCGCTGAGAACTGTTGCGATCACGGATGCTTGGCTTCGCCGTGTACCGCTTCAGCTTGGCAAAACACACCAAGAACAAGCACATCTTCCAACCGAGATTGATGCATCCAATGTCATCGTGAAGCGGCCGGCTCAACAAACAGTATCAGTTGGCCTAGTCTGAACACCTGTAGGTCGAAGATGAAGCAAATGCCGACACGTCACCTCGCCGTGCTCTGACACCTCCGGCTTTCCGATGGCGGCCATGACGCCGAGGCCCCGCTAAGGTCCCGAGACTTGGAGCTGATGTGGCTACAGCACGATTCTTTCCTTGCAATGTGAACAGTTGTCAGGAGCAGGATGGGCACAATCAAGCACTGCTCTTGGCTCTTGGCGCGCCCCCCTTTTGGGTCGGGCGGTCTTTGCGGAGTCCTACTGCAAGGGTTCCCTGGCAATCAGCAGCGAGAACCTCCTCTGCACCTTTGGCAGCTCCTCGACCAAAGAATGACTTGCGGAGGAGGGACTGGGACGAAAGCTAGAAGCGTTAACAACCGAGGCTTTTCCAGTGAAGGCAAGCATGCATACACGCCTACTGAACTCCAAATACAGAAACCCTAACTCTTGAACCCCTCGAATGAGCACCAATACCATCCCCCTCAATGTGGGTGACACCCACCGGGCCAAGCCATGCTCTGCTTGCGCTTCTTGTTCGTCGAGATGCAGCTGCTATTACATATGACTGTGTATTCGAGTACTAGTATAGTATGAAATTATGAAATGGTATAAAAACAGTATATGGAAGAGGTTGGATCAGAGCTTCATGCACACACACACATATATATATATATATATATATATATGTACATATACAAAAACATACCATAACTTACTCCCCCAATAGCCACAGAAATAAAAGGTTAAACTTTCAAACTACTGCTAAACTATAAGAACCCCAAAAGTTTAAGCTTAAACGTTTTGTATTGGAGAACTAAGATAAATACATGTTATATATGCCTAGAAGCCAATGGCTTCAGGTCGGGCGCCCAACATAGAACAAGTACGCGACGCGTGAGCGGAGCCAGCAAGCCACATTGTGAACATCACTGGGGGCCTCTTGGATCCCAATCCGAGCCAACAAGCGCAGAAATAGTAAAAAACAGTGAGGTTGGATCAGAGCTTCATGCACACGTATATATATATATATATATATGTATATATATATATGTACATATACACAAACATACCATAAATACATGTGTATATCATGCCTAGAAGCCAATGGCTTCAGGTCGGGCGCCCAACATAGAACAGCGGAAATGGTAGAAACACAGTATATGGAAGAGGTTGGATCAGAGCTTCATGCACACGTATGTTTATCTATATGTACATATACACAAACATACCATAAATACATGTGTATATCATGCTTAGAAGCCAATGGCTTCAGGTCGGGTGCCCAACATAGAACAAGTAGGCGACGCGTGAGCATCATGAGCTGCAAGCATCATAAGCATCGGAGCCAGTAAGCACACATCGCGAACATCATTGGAGCCCAATCCGAGCCACAAGCCCGCATCACGAGCATCATTGGGAGCTTCTTGGGGCCAACAAACGCGCATCATGAGCATCATCGGGGAGCCGTTGTTCCACTCGGAAGCGGTCCGAAGCACCACATTCAAACACCCCAAAACGGACCCGGCGGGGCAATGCCGAAAACCAGCACCAGGTGGGGGATAGCCCCGAATACGCGCAAAAAATGCCCACCTGGCCGGGGGCCCTTCCCCACACCCCTAGATGCAACCTTTCGGTTGGTAAGGAACTCAGCTAGCCACGGAGGCTAGCTTTCGTGACTTTGCCTGGGAACCCTGTCTACTAACCAGCGGAGCTCTGCCTGTGAAGCTGAGCCCGGCTGTTTCGACAGTCTGGTTCTGACTCTGACTCTGGCGGGCCACGGCCACGGCCATGCTTCCTTCCAGAGTAAATAAGGGGTACCACTATTTAGGGTACTATACTAGGGTCCCCTTTTTTCGGAGACTCCCACTGGTGGAAGTTTTGCCGAGAGATGCAGAGATCGGAAGGGCCGGATCAGCCGCTCAGCTCCACGGTCTTCCCTCCCATCCTCGGATTTCCGCTTTCGGGCGGAGGCAGCCTCTTTCTCGGATCCGGGGATGAAGAAGCCTACGACTTGATCGTAGCAACTCTTCGTGTGCGGGGATGCTGGCGGCTTTTACAACTTTAGCCTAACTGTTTGTGTCTTATGCCTCTCCGCTTAGAATTGTAACCGCGAATGATGGGTCTCGGAACAGCACAATAAGCAGTTCAGCGAGACCAAACCTAGCAGTAGCTAGTCACTCGTCAGTTCCGAAAGCTGAGAGGCCGGCTGTGAGAAGGCTTCCATTCGGGCCTTTTGATCCTCGTGTTCGCGGCTGATCCTGGCTCTCGGATTTGCGTCCGGCTTCGGCGATTGTCTCCGCTGAAACTGACATCTTCACCGGAGCTTCTTTCCAAGTGCTTACAAATCTTACACGCACGTAACGACTACAGCACCCACTTCCCGGGCAGCTCTAACCCGCCTTTCCGCATCACCACCTTGCTGCCGCCGCATAATGAGGTCAGCCACCTCAATATTGTGGTATCATAGCACACGCCAAGCCACCTACCCCATGTCAGAAACTTCCCAACCTAGACTGACTTCGCTTTCGTTGCTGTTCTCAAAGCTCCAACGTTCAGAAGCCTCCTTCCGGCTGATTGGCCGCTCAGACCCGGTGCTCCTGGCAATTTCAAGCAGCCGGATCGCCAACAGACTTGCATCGGGAATCCTAGGCGCTGCCACTTCAACTCCACACAAAACACTAAGCCTTGAGAATCCTGGACCCTGGAAGACCTTGCCCGTCGCTGCACACGCCCCCAACGCATCCCACGTGCCTGTCAAAGCAAGAAATGACGAAGCTCCCCAAGGACTGGTAGCCTTGCGCACATCGCGTGGTTACACTGGGAGCTCGTCCAGAATCGAAAAACAGCATCCAGGAGCACGTCAGGCCTAGCAGGGCTCTCGCCGCTCGATTGGGTTCCTTTTGCGTCGTCAAGAAGTTGTCATCGTAGTAGAGGCGCCTTTGCAGTTCCACGCTTGCGTGTTCCGGGACTTTGGGAAGTGGATCTCGGGCTTCGAGGACCGACTTCGAACGACAGGAATTCTGAAAACCAGGTACATTTCGTCCTAGGTGCTGGGCGTCGCAACGCCCGGACCGGCTTGCAGTCCTAGAAGCCGGACCCATCTAAAAAAGATTCATCGGGATTCCTCGCATTCCTCCCCCAGTCTTCAACCTTCCGAGGCCAAAAGCACTCGGGAATCCAAGGGTTTGGCCACAAGTGATCGCTGGAGCCTCCGGCGCCGTAGCCTGCACGAGATCGCCCAAGACTACACCAACATGCCCACATGGCCTAAGATACGGTAGAATGTGGAGTCTTTGGAATTCGAAGTGCTCTGAGAGATGCTACAAAGATGAAACCGGAAGGCCTGGGATGAACTGCGAAGTCACCTTAGACTCTTCGGGCCCGAGATGCGACCGGATGCAGCGAACCGCAGGTTTACTTCTCCCTTGCACTTACTTACTTCAGACCGAAGGCGAATGCTGGTGAATGCGCCGAAAAGTGTTTGGATTGCGGAAGATTGTGTAGGGTGATGAGTGCGGGGTGCGGTTCGGCTAGGACCAGTGTCTCGTCCCGTAACTGATCCCAAGCCAGGACACAACTCCAAGTCACAGAAAGAGTGACTTGGGGGGCAGCCCTTCCCTGCAGCCAGGCGAGCATTGAAAATAGCGCTGCCAGTTGCTGCCGTGTCGCAGATGACCACTTGTACTTCTTCAGTGCTCGTTCGACCTGAAGCTGTTAACATCTGCGATCATCTGCCAGATCCAGCAGATGTGATCGATGCGTCTTACTGGAAATGAGCCTCCAGAGTTCGGTTGTCTTTTCCGGGTCTTGCGTGGCATTGCCTTGTAGCGACTGGTCGCAAGCATCCTAACATTATGAACAGGATGTGAGGCTCTGCTTGCCATACATACATGCTCCTGACTCGCAGTGGCCAATGGAATCCACCTTGCGGGCAAAAATGGCTGTCACATTCCGCTCGATCGCAGATAGATCGACTTCACAAAACGTGACTTCCAATCCATTCCTGAAGTCCTAAGGCACCTCACTGTAAATAGCTCAACAAAACTACCCTGGACAGGTGGGTCCCAAAAACTGAGAACCTCTGAGGCACAAGCTCCCGGCTCCACCTCACCCTCCGCCGGAAGCCCGGCCTCAGTTGGCGCAGACGCTCTTCTACCGGCCGCTTTTCCCACGCCTGAATCTCATGGTCTTCTACTGTGATCTCTTCCTCGAAGGTTGCGGCAATGGACGAGGTGAGCCTGCATGACACCTTAAGCTGCCCACGGCGGTCGACGATGGTGCCTGCATCAAAGGCGCACCGAAACTCCACCCCACTACCCTTCGTGAAACAGAGAGCGAAGTACTTCATGATGCCTCCTTGGCGTGGCTACGCAAACTCTGCAGCATCTGCCACAAAATCTACCAGAAACTCACACAACAATTCATATATCTCAAACTGCACGACAAAGAATCCCAAACCGTACCGCATGAGGCATGTGAACCGCCACCCCAAGGTGCCTCGAAGTCGGGGGCCTCCTCCAGAAGCTTGCAGAGTTGCTCCTTTCGGCTTCAGAGCGAAGGACTTCCGGGCTTGATAATATCCCAAGGCCCACTTAGACTTAGACTTGCCTGGCGAAGAAGCACGGTGAAGGGTCTGGGGGGTCTGGGGGTTGGAGTCGAAGTGTCAGGCACAGTGTGAGGCAAGCTTCGAATGCACTTTCCGCTGTTCGGAGGAAACGTATCGGATGCACCTGCGCGCAACACCGAAGCGTATCAGGTTCAGAATTTTTTGCACATTCTTGCACGATGTGGAAGCATGAGTTGACTTTCAAACGACACGTGCGCCACATACTCTACACTGCTCACCAAACACATGTGAGAAAAGTACAGGTGGGAAAAAACCGTGTCCCTTGAGGCACGTGGAATAAAAACCCACCGAGAGAGGAAAGCCCCGGCAGCACGGATTGCGGCTAGGCGGCCCCCCGCCCAGACGGGCAGACAAGGAGGAACCCCGGCAACACAGCGCACGGTCGTATCACCACGTGTCTACACGAAAACTTCGTGAAGGTGAAGTGAAACTTCGCAGACTGCCGGGTAGTTGGATGCTCTCTAAGCTCTGGTTGAAATTGTCGCCAAATGACAAACTCTGCAGGCTGCTGGGCAGCTGGATGCCCTCCAAGCTCTGGTTGAACTTGTAGCCAAAAGTCAGACTCTGCAAGCTGCTGGGCAGCTGGATGCCCTTCAAACTCTGGTTGAACTCGCGGCCAAACGTCAAACTCTGCAAGCTGCTGGGTAGCTGGATGCCTTCCAAGCTCTGGTTGAACTTGAAGCCAAACGTCAAACTCTGCAGGCTGCTGGGCAGCTGGATGCCCTCCAAGCTCTGGTTGAAGTCAAGGCCAAACGTCAAACTTTGCAGGCTGCTGGGTAGATGGATGCCATCCAAGCTCTGGTTGAACAGGTTGCCAAACGTCAAACTCTGCAGGCTGCTGATCCCACCAACCAACCTCTTTTTGAACATGAGGTTCTCCAACGTCAAACTCTGCAGGCTGCTGGGTAGGTGGATGCCCTCCAAGCTCTTGTTGAAGTTGTAGCCAAACGTCAGACTCTGCAGGCTGCTGGGCAGTGGGATGCCCTCCAAGCTCTGGTTGAAATCGCGGCCAAACGTCAAACTCTGCAAGCTGCTGGGTAGCTGGATGCCTTCCAAGCTCTGGTTGAAGTCGTGGCCAAACGTCAAACTTTGCAGGCTGCTGGGTAGACGGATGCCATCCAAGCTCTGGTTGAACTCGCGGCCAAACGTCAAACTCTGCAAGCTGCTGGGTAGCTGGATGCCTTCCAAGCTCTGGTTGAACAGGTTGCCAAACGTCAAACTCTGCAGGCTGCTGGGCAGTTGGATGCCCTGCAAGGGCTGGTTGAAATCGTCACCAAACGTCAAACTTTGCAGGCTGCTGGGTAGATGGATGCCATCCAAGCTCTGGTTGAAAGCGCGACCAAACGTCAGACTCTGCAAGCTGCTGGGTAGTTGGATGCCCTCCAAGCTCTGGTTGAACTCGAAGCCAAACGTCAAACTCTGCAGGCTGCTGGGCAGCTGGATGCCCTCCAAGCTCTGGTTGAACTTGCCGCCAAACTTCAAACTCTGCAAGCTGCTGGGTAGTTGGCTGCCCTTCAAGCTCTCGCCGTAAAACGTCAAACTCTGCAAGCTGCTGGGTAGTTGGATGCCCGCCAAGCTCTGGTTGAATTCGCAGAAAGGGCCAAACGTCAAACTCTGCAGTCTGCTGGGTAGCTGGATGCTCTCCAAGCTCTTGTTGAAGTTGTAGCCATTGTAGCCAAACTTCAAACTCTGCAAGCTGCTGGGTAGCTGGATGCCTTCCAAGCTCTGGTTGAAGTCGTGGCCAAACGTCAAACTCTGCATGCTGCTGGGTAGCTGGATGCCTTCCAAGCTCTGGTTGAAATTGACGAACGTGAGTGACATCGTTTCGTTCAGGGCAGCTACATCACTGACAGTCTTCTCTTCGAGCAGGTGTTCCCAAAGCATCGCGACAAGACCCGCGCCAAGTCTGCGCACCACGTACCAGATCTCGTCGTGCTGGACTTGGTGCAGCAGCAGCTGGCACTGATCGATGACGCAGCCACTGGATGTCAGAACAAGTAAACCTGCAGGGTGGCCAACTGCGGCAGCGATGCGTTCGGCTACCTCCCGCCCTGTTTCGGCAGAATCGACTTCCAGCTCAAAGCTGGAACCTGCCAGGCAACGAACGCTCACGGTCCGCTTGGCCCTGTCCGGAACGGCCTCTGCAGGCTGCGGATGCATGTGATCGGCCATTGCTTGGCCCATTGCTTTGGGGGTGTCCGGAACGGCCTCTGCAGGCTGCGGATGCATGTGATCGGCCATTGCTTGGCCCATTGCTTTGGGGGGCGCTTCCCTGAAGCACTAAGATCAGAAGCCCGGTAGTTCGCAGTCACTGATGCCTGGACCCTTTCTGTACAGTTTTCTTTGTCTCTTGGTTGCCCTTCTTTCGAACATAACTTCAGAACTCAAGAGCTTATGGATGTTTATGGCCTAATTTTCTTTGGCTCCTGTATTCCCGTATTTCATTGAAGGATTCAAGTCGAAAAGCTGGTGAACCAAGAAGAGGAACTGCGCTGAAGGGCGCATAGAGCCTAAACCCGAAACCCTGACTCCTGAAGACCCCAAAAGCTTGCCGACCCTTTGCTAGCGTTATTCTACTGCACACACCGTGCAGCAAAACATTGGGTTGCTACATCGATGGCATCACCAGGCTTGCGCGCATGCAACTACCGCTGAATTTTCAAGGAACATTGCCAGCATCACGAGTGGACGCTGACCCGAATGTCGCGGCAGGAGAACTTCAACAAAACATTTGGGAGCGCCACACCCTCAAAGCTCGGAGCGAACTCGGAGCGAAACGTCAACGACTGCAGGTTCTCTGGAACCTGAACACTTTCCAAGCTCTGGTAGAAGTCAAAGCCACATGTTAAAGCTTGCAGGCTGCCTGGCAGCCCACCACCCTTCCAGCTCTGATTGAACTTATAGCCCAAGTTCAAGTTCAACAAACTCGTTGGCAGGCAAACACCTTCCAAGCATTGGTTGAAGCTCCGACCAAACGACAGGGTCTGCAGACTGCTGGGCAGTTGGACGCCTTCCAAGCTCTGGTTGAAATCATCTCCAAACGTCAACGCCTGCAGGTTGTCCGGAAGAACCACACCTTCCAGACACCGGTTGAAATCACGGCCAAATGTAAGTGTCTTCAATCGGGGCGGGAGTAGGACAGCTTTCAAACTCTGGTTGAAACTGTCGCCAAACACCAATGTCTGCAGTTTGCTGGGCAATTGGACGTGTTCGAAGCTCTGATTAAAGCTGCCACCCAACTCCAGTGTCTGCAGGCTGCTCGGCAAGCAGATGCCTTCCAAGCTCATGGAGTAACTCGTACCCAGTCTCAATGTCTGCAAGTTGAGTGGAAGTCTCACACCTTCCAAGCTCCTTTTGAAGTTAGGGCCAATGGTCAATGTCTGCAGACTTCTCGGCAGCTGAATGCCTTCCAGGCTCTGGTTAAAATTATAGCCTAATGTTAAGGCTTGCAGGTTCGTTGGCAATGGAACACCCTCCAAGCTCTGGTTATCTTTCAACTCGAAGATAAACGTCTTCAAGTTGCCCGGCATCTGGTGACGATTCAAGCATTGGTAGAAGTCACGGCCACATGTCAATGTCTCCAGATCGCTTGGCAAGCGTCCGCCTTGCAAACTTTGGCAAGGGACACAGCCAGGTCTCATGATCAAGAGGTCCCTCGGCAAGTTGATGCCTTTTAGGCCCTTCGTGAACTTGGGGCCAAGTGCTAGCGTTCTCAGACTGCTTGGGAGCTGGACGCCTTCCAGGCTGTTGTTGAAATCAGCTCCAAAGGTCAGGGCTTGGAGGCTGCTTGGCAACATGAAGTTGTCTAATCGCTGATTGAAGTTTCGGCCGAATGTCAAAGCCAGCAAGCTGCTGGGTAGGCGGACACCATCCATGCGCTGGTTGAAACTACGGCCAAACATCAATCTTTGCAAGTTGATTGGCCATTGAATGCCTTGCAAGCTTTGGTTGAAGTCCTCACCGAGTATCAATGTTTGCAAATTGGATGGCAGCTGGACGCCCTCCAAGCTCTGGTTGAACCTGTTGCCAAGTTCCAACGTTTGCAGGTTAGTCGGCAAGCAAACGTTTCTCAAGCTCTGGCAAAACTGCGTGCCCAGCTTGAGAGTCTGCAGGTTGCTGGGCAGCCGAACACGTTCTAAGCTCTGGTTGAAATTGTCTCCAAGCGTTAGCATCTGCAGATTGCTCGGAAGGCTTACATTCTCCAAGCTCTGATTGAAGTCATCTCCAAGCGTCAAGATCTGCAGGCTGCTTGGCAATCGGACACCTTCCAATGTGTGATTGAAATGTCTACCAAATTTTAACGTCTTCAAATAGCTTGGTAGCTGGACGCCTTCTAAGCTTTGGTTGAACCAATCGCCAAAATCCAACGAGCAGATTGCATCTATGGCGTTCACATCCGTGGCTTGTAAGTGTCGCTTTTCATCTAGTCCACGCAACAGGCTCACGGATGCTTGGCCAGCCCCGATTGTCTGCACAATATACGTGATATCCTCTTCGCAAAGTTGTGGCAGCAAAGGCTTGGCATCGTCAAGAAGACTGTCTCCAGACATTAGTACAAGCCTTTTGCCCGCTTCCAGGCCAATTTCGGCAGCGATGCTTTGGCACACATCCGTCACTGTGGCAAAGTCATGCACTTTCACTTGAAACGCGGAAGCATCGAGGCTATTACGGACACTCAGCGTGTGCTCTCGTGCTCGCTCTGCGCATCCTGTAGCTGCATCCATTGCCACGGCTGGGTGCAAAGCTGAAACCAGGCTTGGGTCACAAGTGATGGACGTCAAACTCTGCCAGCTAGAATGGCTCAAAGCAGCGCATGTCCTTTCCAGATTCCCTGCTACGACCCCGACCTGCAGTCAAACTGCCGGAAAGTTCGCCGGGATGCTCATCACAGCACAGAGTCCCGCTGCATCCCTATGCATCCTTCTTGGTGAAGTCCCCGGGAGGCACATGGATGTAGCAAACTGAGAGGGCAAGTAGTGTTTACCCAAAGCTGTTCGGAGCAGTAAGGCTGTTACGCCACATGGTGCAGTATAGTCAGTATAGTCTCAACAGATTTCGAGGAGCAATGGGCTTAACCACAAAAGGGTTCATCCAGCAAACTGGATGAACATTCGCAACTTGTGAATCCAACTGCAGCTGTACAGTACTCTTCTCCGAGCGCAACAGAGAACTGCTTGCACAGAAACTTCAACTGACCTTCCATGACATTCCCAAGCATCTTAAGCTTGTCTCATCAGCGCCCGTTGCATGTGAGCAGCTGGAAACCAGATCCCTCGACCCTGTTCCGAACCAAGGCCCCACACCTGTCTTGGCCGTGTAGTCGCCAAGCTCCCTCTCTTCTTCCTCTTCTGTGTCGGAGGCCAGATCTGCGGATCGCAGTCTCTGTTTACAACATGCAAGCATGCTGACTGCTCCGATCTAGGCTATGGAGTGGTCGAGGGCAACGGCTGCCGGATTGCGAGTAATATCGAATAACTCCGGGCTTTTGACGAACACCTGCGATCGTATGCGATTCTTCCTTTGGTAGTCATGAGAACAGAAATATCAAAAGCAAACGGCCACGCAATTCAACATCCGGAATGGTTCCACCTGCAGCAAACTTGTCCCACTTGGAGTAGTTCGTCATGGCGAAAGCAGGCGAGACCACAGCCAACAACCCAAGGTGATGAAAGTGATCCGTACTGCTCTGCTTGCGTGGCTGGTCGTTCAACTGATGATCATTGCCATATGGCACGACTGCCATCAGTGTTCGTATCGTCACTGACGCTTTCGAAGTGCTGTCCCCATTAATTACGGCACACTGGCCAAGCTGTCATAGGCTCAAGTGCAAAGCCAGGCTTGAAGTGCCACAGCCACATTACATGCCCCTGTCTCACTAGACCGCTGCTAGCCACAAATTCTACGCACGTTTCCGCTTCGCAGAGCTTAAATTCACTCGCAGTTCGTGCGCGGCGGGAGTTGAGCGTAAGCTTGTGTCGTCTAGATCTAGAGACGGTGAGTCCGGAAGGAGCATCCGCGGTCTACCTTCTGTGCAAAGCTTGAGCACCAGAAACGGATGGAGTCTCCGGTGCTGATCGCAGGTGTCGCACAAATTTCATGATGCAGGTTACAGTAGGTAGAGCGGTCCGTGCTGGTCGCTTGGCTCTGCCTCGCACCGATTCGCATCCTCGCGAACACCGGAGCCCTGCAACGGTGCCCTGGGAATGCATCAGCATGACAAAGCTACAGGATCCTGTGAGACGGAAGCCGCCACCAAGTTTTCACGGGACAACTTAGAGCCTCAAGTGGAGCTGTTCCGTCACACAAATCTCGAAGTCGACCAGCCTCGGCAACACTATGTTGAAAAGTCGACAAGGCCTGTAAGCAGACTGTGCCCCTCGAACAGTTGACTTGCATGTCTCTCTTCATAAGGATGTTGGGTAATGGTCCCAGTTCGGTACTTTTTCAGATGAACTCACACAAATGATCAAGATCTTACGATACCTGGAGTCATGCGCGGACAACGGAATGAACGAAGTCTTGAGATTGACTTGGCCCGAAGTAATGAAACATTAAAGTCATTAAAGGGCTCGGGCCGGAGCGGCGCAAAGTCTGAATGGTCCGTCTCCGGGGCGATGAGCTTCGTGGCCTCCAGATACAGAGTCGTGAGACGAAGCTTAGCCGTGTCCAGATATATGCAGGCGACTTGCACCTCCCTTCTGAGACATCCAAACCCAGAGAGCCCTTGCAGAGAGTGTCCAGGTCTGGTGGCTGAGGCTCAGATTGGGCTTAGTGCGCACACCGAGGGATCCAAACACCAGCAGGCCGCGGCTGCGGAGGCCCCCCCGGGCCTGTCCGGCCGTGGAACTTCGCCGGTCCTCCTGCCAGTCCGCTTCAAAGTCGATCGCGTGCGCGGCTTCGAACACTGTAAACGGCTTTACATCCGGTCGCTCCTGCTCAATCCGTGCTCTGCTCTTCCTCGTAAGCCGTTCGGATCATCAGCCGGAACCTGACAGCCAGCCCTCCACCGAAAAGTTTGGAAACTTCCGCTCGAGACCAGCGAGCTTAGCCCTTAGATTGACCCGGGCCTCCGATAGAAGTTCATGCGGGTCTGATACTTTGGCGATACTAGGACAAGCCCGAGATCGACACTCTGACATCCCACCAAGGCGGGGGCTCATTGCCGCCTGAAGCTTGGCTTTCTCCGCCGGAGACAGGTTCAGGCTCTCCAGCCTGGGACTGCAGACGGCACATGTCACACAAAAGGTACTACGAGTATACTGTAGTAGTTCCCTGGGAGCGCCGCCCGAAGATTGCACCGGCAAAGCTGTCAGTCACAGTCGTCGAGTCCTGTGCCTCACCCCCAGCAACGTCTCTCAAAACTCACTCGGACGTCGCCCCGCCCCACCCACCCGCCTCAACCTTGCTCGGTGGATGCTTCGAAGAAACATTTCGGCTTCCGGGGCCCTTCCCCAAGCTCGCCGTGTCAATGGCATTCTGGAGGCCTAGGCCGGCCACCAACAGCCACTGCACTTTTACCCAAGAGCTGCAAATAATCAACAGGCGCCGGCCGCTCCTAGAGACAAGAACAGCAACAAGCCAACTTCCGCTCGGTCCTTGGCAACGGAAAGTTTACAACAAGTTTCGATCTTGAAGCAAACTTGCCGAAACCCGAATCTCATGTCTTTGCACTCGTATACCTTCAATTCTTGGTCGGTAGACTCCGGACCTGACCCGAAATTGCTCGATGACAGACCCTCCAAGTCCCGACCCAAACCACGCCACGACCCGCGTATGAGCTGCCTGAAGACAAACTTGAACTCCAGTCAACAAACACTGCCAGATTCCCACAAGATTGCCCAAAATCTGCGCACCCGACGCCGCAGGGCCGCAGCGATGTCGCTGCGGCTCCCAGCTGCGGCAAAGCCTGTTTTGGTCCGGGCTTCATGCTTACATTAATGTCCTTTACTTGACGATTGAAACTTCTGCTGGATGCGCTCATTGCTTGTAAGCCAAGACCCTGGAAACCTCTGAGAAAGCTTGTGTTGTGCTTTCGGCCACAAGCAAAGTTTTCTGGAGTAGACCAGGGAAGGCTCAACAATTCTGTGCACGATCCAGGCTGAGACGTCTTCGCCGTCCGTTCTGATCTTGCAGTCAGATATGACAACCAGCTCATGGGCGGCTATGTGGTGGAGGCTCACGATCGGCTGTGATTCAGCTTCGTTGGATTTCGTTGGATTGGCTGTTTCCGAAGAGCTCTGCGCTTCGGCTAGGATTAGTTTCGCAAGTTGGTGCGTTGAAGCACCGCAACCTTATGCCTGGAGATCTCGACCTCCTCGGCGTCGCCGATCGCCGCTGTGATGCGTTCGCGCTCCTTTCGGACTGCCTCCGGATCGCTGGCCGCCGTTGCCCCGGCGAACTGCATCGACTCCACCATTTGACGGCCTCTTCAACAGAAAATGGTTTGAAATCGACGATGATCGGCACTTCTGCCTCGTCAATCGTCAAACTGCCCTCCTCCAGACCTGCCACAATCGCGGGACTCCGCCGAAGCCAAGGCAGCCACTCGCTGTAAAACGGATTCCTCGAGTTGCCCACCACGTAGCTCAGAGGCGGTGCTGTACTCCCGAAAAACCATTTGTTTAGGACTTGGCTCATCTCCTGCATCGGAATGCAATGTAGGCTGTCGATCCAAATTCCAACATGAGCGGTTGATTGAGGTGAAGCTCCCTGGGCTGTCATGGACAGCCGGTGGACACGAGCACCGAGGTGTTCCTCAATTGCAGCATCCATTGTTGTTGGCGGCTCTTCGGGCTCAAGTAGGATGATATCAAGAGCCACTGCTTCCGCTTTCGCAGCCTTGAGAAAATGATAGTCGTTTGTCGCATCGCCACTCCCGAAGCTGATTGCCAATAGACGGTGATCGGCGTTCTTTGGCAGTCGCGATCGGAGATCCCGAGCAGACCAAGACAAGCCGCTCTGCTTCGGATCCACGGAGCCCCCGACAGAAACACCGGCGGCCTGTGACATGCATCGCCCTGCCGCGTATCGCACCAAAGTTCTGCCTAGAAGCCGGGGAGTGTGTCGCACCCATGGCATTGCTACTTCTCAAGCAGCTGGATGGACTAACAATGGCTTGAAACGTGCAGCTCAACCCCAAAATGCAATGTGAAGCTCAAGGGTTCGAGTCATCCACCCACCAGTAATGGTAACCTAAGATTAATATTCCCCCTTGATTGAAGACGCAATCTCTTGGTCCGGAATATGCTCAAAATTGATGCCGCACGCACCCATGAAGATCCAAGTTTACGAAGAGTTACGATTCAGTCACATGCAGGTGTGAAGGATGCGGCAGAAAGACCAGTAGAATCACCGCAGCAAGAATAACCCTTCCCTGGTACGATTTCTTGAGATGTCGAGCTGAGGCAGCAGCCTTTTGCCATCGGCATTGGTGATGGCGGGACCTCGCACAGCCGTGTGAAACACCCTCACGGCCTCTCAAAGAGACGACTGCAGGCTGCGCTGTTCGTTCGGCAACCACGAAGCCTGGACTACTAGGCCGGAGAGGACCACATCCTGAACGGCCTCGCCTCGCATTCTGGAGAAACCTTCTGAAGTCAAGTCCCTGCACCTCGGTTCCCTTTGATTGCGGCAGCCGGTGAAGCATCTCCTGTCCAAGGCAACAGCGAAGCGTCAATTCTGAGGCCCACAGTCGAGCAGAAACGAATCTGCTGCCTCCGCCTCCACCAGGTCTGGATCGGTAGAGCAGCTGAGGGGCTTCAGCCTTGCACAAACGGCTGCGAAGCGTTAGACCGTTAGAAGGCATCTGTTCAGGCACTGCTGATTCAAAAGCCGAGGCAGCCGGCACTTCAGCAGCCGATAACCACAACTCACGGGCTTTGTCCTGGGAGGAAGGGGGATGCTGATTTTTCCACTTCGAGACTGCGCCTCTTCGCAGCAGTTGAAGGTAGAAATAAACTCGCGCTGGCCCTGGAAACTCAAGACCGGCCTGCACATATTGTCCAGGGCCCACACGACTTTGCCAACACGAAGGGATAAGCCCGCGAGCTTGCATCTAGGTGACTCCGAGGCATCGCTCTTCTCTGCTTTGCTCTGCTTTACTAGCAGATGGAACCACACACTTCGCTTAATCGAGCGGGAACTCGGGGTCTGCGCGGGTGCGAGAGCGACGGAAACTGCTTCTCGTTCCAACGCGAGGGCCCTGCCGCCTCTGGACAGATCCGAAACCTTAAACCCGAACACTTATATCCAAAGAGGAACCCGAGGCAAGCTTTTGCGGCCGAATTCGGGGTAAGGCCCAGGCTCCTCTCTGGCTAGCTCAACATCTCCTTCTCCGTAGCCCTGACCTGGCAACAAAAACCTAAAGCCAAGCCAAGGTTTAGGATAGAAATGATAGGAACCACGGCATCTTCACCTCGAAGCTCACAAAGAGACGCGAGACCGTACACTTGAAGGCCGAAACACGCTGTCCAGCTGGTTAGTGTGTGGCAAGCACCGAAATCACAGGTGTTCACAATGATTTCAAAACTCACGCGACTGCTAGTGGCCAGGGCCTGATGTGTGACAGCACAAGCAGCACACACGCATTGAATTAGAGCGGTTCTACCAATATGACCGCGGAATGCCACGACTTATGGTTTTAGCCTTCCCGGTAGTGCCCTGTAATGAGGATGCTCCGGAGAAGACTTGCTGAATGCCTCGACGCGCTTCGCCACTGTCAGGGCAATGTACGCAATGCAGTAGAAAGAACTGTCACTGCCAGCAAATCCCGAAGCCCGTAAAAGTGCGACGCAGGAGCTGAACTTCTGAAGTATCCCGTCCGGTGAGAAACCCCAAAAGCCCCCCGATGCAGGGAAGTCTGGGCATCCTGGCGCAGCAGGGCCAGAGCCGCTGCCGAGGCCGTCACCTGGGTGTCGGCCATACAAGTATCTGTGGCCCGATCTTCAGGGAACAAGAGGCTCTTCAGAGTGCAGAGTGTAGTGGGGGTCTTGGATTGGAGATATACCCCAATGATGCCAAAGATGCGGAGCTGTCGGGCGGCAAGAATCAGGCATGCGCACGCAAAGGAATCCAAGGTGGCGGCGGCTTCGAGCCAGGCCCCACGTCCCGCCGCCTCCTGGAATCTCCAAAGCCAGGCAACTTCGGCCCAGGGTCGAGCAAGAGAATCCGACAAGTGAAGCCCCACTCAATTCTTTCTTGGGACTGGGAGACGCAGGATCGTAATCATGGGTCGTCACGAAACCCTTGCCGGCTGTGTGGAGAAGCTGGTGGAAGGCTTCAATCGGAATAACACCAGAGCAGAAGGTGATACCGCGGTGCCTGCGCACGCAGGTCAAGCTTCCTGGCCCGCTCTTTCCACTGGAAGTCCTCGTCCTGCACCTGAGCCGCAGCAGGGTCGACGCAAGCCCAACGTGTCGATCCGCTTCGACTGCGCCAGAAACATCTATATTGAGGATGGGTGCTGGGATCCTGTGGCTGGCTAGTCTGAAGTCTGAACCACGGGCAACATGCGACAGGGACTTTCACAGAGGAGACATGTGTGAACATGCAGGAGGGGAGGACCTGGAACTGTGTGTGCAGATCGGTATAGTACCTGTAGCATTAAGCATGGTGACTTAGGCTGCCACGGATGAGGCGCAAGCCTGGCAAAGGCAGTCGAAACCGTACCTGCCCAGGCTCACGGCGCTGAGTTGGACTCCAGCACGCAACATTCATGAATTGTCGTTTAGGAGCTCAAGACTCTTCAGTTTCCGGGGAAGGGTGTAGATCCAACTGAGAACATGAACAGGCTTCTGGTTGTTTGCACATCTAGTCGCTGATGCAAACACTGAGCCTATATCAGACATGAAAAGGCAGGCGGAAAAAGCCAGATGCCACATGCAAGTGTGGGAGGAATAGGCATAGCAGGTGGAGGGCAGGAATTAACACTGATATAGAACAAAACCAATCAAAAAGCACAGCAAGAATGATACACGGAAGCAGCAAGAACTATCAAGATCCTACCACTGACGAAAGCGGAGCACTGGCTGCTCAGCGTCTGTTGTCTTTCAGAGCGCAGGTGTGAGCCGCCTGTGGGGCCTGGTCTGCGGAGCGATTGAACGAAGCAGCTTAGCTCATCAAAACTTACACAGCATCACCGGTAGAAGATGGTGGAAGCCTGCGGCAAGGCCGTTTGCTGGAATGTGAAGGCTACTACTTAGAAGGGCGGCCACCCGCAAATTTGTAATCATTGTTTGCATTTGTTGCTGCCGTCACTTGCCATGGTCATTGTTCTCGTCGTGCACAACACGATACACCGTCTTCTTGTACATACATGCAACATATCAAATGCTGCCGGGGGGTACAAGTCTGCTCATGTCCTAAGCGTTGTTGCAAACTCAAGACCTCAAGCTACTACGTGTACTTCGTGACCGTGCAAATCACGTCAGACTGGGAGCTCCTTCATTCGATGGAAATCGGACGCTCCCAGTACCACCCTGGGGCTAGAAGAAGGAAACCATACAATCACAGGCATTGCATACAATGCTGCAATTCTTGATGGATTGTCAGTCTGGTACTGGCGCTCAGGTCCCAGGCCGTAGGAAATGGTCACCTCCTCCCCAGCATTGACCTCGCTAGATGCAATGCTTGGTGGCCTATAGTTAGGCGCGACAAGAATCCGATGCTTGCTGCTTTCCCGCAGGCCTATCGACACTCCCCATACCAAAAAGGCTCCGAAAGCGGGGATGTCGCCATTTGTCACCATGTTCCAGGTTCCCAGACTCCGCTTGGTGAGGAGATCACGACTTCCACACCGTTGGTGTCCTAGGCTGCAGACTCAGACCGTCTCAAGCCTTCCTAGATGCCCCATTCTGCAGACACATCCCCCGACCCTGCCACCCTGCACTGGCCTTGTCAAAGCGGAGCAGGGCATTGGGTTTGCAAGCGTGGTTCCTGGGAGACATGGGAGAGACATCTATCGTCGCTGTCCAATGAGGGATGATGCGGGGACCAGCGACCCGGGCAAGCTCTAGTGGTGACTGCTGGGAATCCTGGAGACCAGAACAGTTTGTAAGTCTCCTGCACGCTCCTTGCAAGGTTTGGATACCTGAGCTGTCATGGAAACAGGTGCAAAGTCAATCCAGACTGCGAGTTTCAGCGTAGCTCGTAGCCCATGAAAAAAGGGTCATGGGACAGCTGCTCCTGCCCTTCTGTTGAAGCCCATCGTTGTTCTGAATCGGGGATTGCTGCGCTGTGAACGTATGGTAGGCCTGCCAGTCTGCAACAATCCCAAACACTCACCGAGACGCAGGGCGAGGGCGACCTTGGTCCTCGTCAACTCACCAGAGCCATTCTCCTTGGCAGGGCGATGCGGGCGTAAGGCGTAACAGGAACTGAAGAACTAGCCGAATGGTGCACAGGGTTTTTCAAGCTGCAACTACTTGGGCCATGTCTTGAAAACCTCCCTGATGCTCACTGCGTAACTTCTCATCTAGATGTGGGCGGAAGATCTTAGTCGCCGACCCGCCGATAGGCCATGCCGTTTGTACGCATCAAAACAAGGGGGACTTGCGAACCTTCGGCCCCGACTACGTGCGGCAATGCACCAAGCTGAGCTTGACAAGACTTTGCATGTCTTGTCGGGTTGCAGCCAAAGCCGTGACTGCCACAGCATTGATGCGAACGCGTCCGAGCCAAGCAAAGGCCTCCTTCGGGAGCACTTCATTGAAATCACAGAACGTGTCTTGGATAGGTCTAATGCCAGAATAACTACATGATAGTATCAACCATCTCTTCGGTCGTCTCACCTCCGCTTCTCGGCAGAGCTGCGAGGCAGGCAAATTCGAAATACCTGGGCGTCGTCAGGTCTCACAGCTTCTGCGATACCTAACTTGTTATTTAGTATTCTTGATCAACGAATGATGTCTTGAAGAGCATGTTGCTCAGAAGGCTGAATCCCAAGTTGTTGATCTTTCTTGAAGAGCATGTCGCTCAAAAGGTCTGATAGCAATGTTCGCAAAGTCCTCCCAAACTGGAAGCCTCCGAAGATTCGAGAGTGCTGCGAAGATGCAGAGCGCCGCACAGACGGCGACCACTGCCCGGCTCTTCAGACCCATCGGGTCTCGGCCGCCATGGTCCAGGAGGTCGGATGCCAAGTCCGCCAGGTTGGCCCTCGAGGCAGCCAAGAGCCGCAAGGCCAAGCGCGTCTCCGCCTGCAGCGAGGCCTCGCTTCCCGTCGCCACAGAGGCCACGGAGGCCAGCGGCTGCTCCTGGATGCAGACGCTCCCTCGAGCGAGGTCGCGCTTGGCCAGCAAGGACCGGCCCTGGCCGGGCAGAGGCGCCACCTCCACGCCGCGCAGCTGCGCAGGGCCAGGGCCCCGAGAGGCGGAGCCAGACAAGGCCTTCACCACGTGCGAGCCCAGGAACTCCACAATCTCCTTCCAGAACAGTGCACAAACATGTCGAAACTCTTACACAAAAGTGGCAGAAGTGATTGTCGGACCCCCAGAGCCGACATAGCCGACAAGTAATGCTTTGCCATGGCTCGGCTTGGCTGGGTCTCAGAGTCTCCACAAGCCGGTGCAAGACTTCGGGGCGACGCCTGCGCGCTTCGACGGCTTGAATCCTCCGCCTCTTTCAAGGGGCCTGGAGTCCTAAACCCCATGGCCCCTACCCTAAACCTGTGGCCAAGGCCCAAAGTCTCAGACGCCTTGCCTTGCATCCGAGAGGTCCGCCAGCTGGGAGAGGACTGGCCCGGGAAGGGCTGGGACCTGGGCTCTCCGGAGCTTGGGAGTCAAGGAGGCAAGGGGTGTCCTATCAGCTTTGCTTTAGGAGGAGTTCGAGCCTCAGACCGAGAATTAGACAGACAAAGGGTGAAGTAGAATGTATGCACGCAAGAGCACATTCGTTCAGCAACTCTTTCAGTCTGTTGCAGGCAACCACAGTAGCTATGCCTCTGGAAGCCTGTGAGGCGGAGCCTTAATGTGTTGAAGCCAAATACAAGTGAGTGGGGATAGAAGGTTTATGCTACATTCCTGACTGCAGCTGCCGCTCGGATTTCAATGCAGTCGGCGAGCAGAAACACAAATCTAGGCAACCTATGCGAACGAGTGCTCCATTAGGCATGTTGCTTTCAAGCGCTGCGGCTTGACCCCCAGGAGGTGCTGCGCCAGCTTGTCGTCCAAACAAGAAGCCATTGCTCCAGATGCAGAGCAAAACGTGCAAAGCCGTTGACTTGGGTGATCTATGCCTCGGAGCTTAAATGCCCTTCAGGAAAGAAACTAAAGTCACTTGTTTGGAGCTCTGAGCCCTCAAGGTGGACTGTGGAGGCTGGGCCACTTCCATGCAAAGCTTGTGCTCTGAAAAAAAAGGTCGGCCAGGGCTTGGTGGAAGAAATTCGTCGTGCAGGGGCCGCTCAGTTTCACTGCTCTACAGAATCATTTCTGAAGCGTTCGACGAGCGCTCAGGTCTTATGTACACAGCCTCGGGTAATTTTGAAATCTGAGAAATCTCCAAACTTTGCAGCAGAAGGTGGATACCCAGTGCCAAAGCCAAGCTCTTCGGAGAGTGATGGCTGTGGGCTGTGGTGGATGTACCCTGAATACCCGATACTATAAATCGTACTGTCATGAAGCAAGCAGCCTCGGATTTCAATCCCTCGGCTTCACGAGTCACAATCAGATCATCGGGCTCGTTCCATGGTTGAGCGACGCCACAGGGCCACAGCGTCTGAGACCGGGAAGGCGACATCTCGCCGCATCTTTCCGGCGACAACCATCGCTGTGTCCGGCGTCGGGACCGGTGGCTCCTGGAAGTCCTTGTCGCCCCTCCGCGGCGTCTTCTCGAATCTGCAGCACCCGCTTCAGCACGTCTGCGAAGCGCGTAACAGCTTGGAAGCACTGGCGATCCGAACCACGGTTCACCATCGAACCAGCACGACCAGGCGCAAATCCCCACGCGCAAGTCTGCTCAGATGGCTTTGGGTCGACCTCGCCCTGCACGTTCATCATGGCCTCACCGCGCGGCCAAAGCTTACAAATGCGGGATGAGGTGGGGAGTCCTCGGGTGCAGATGTTCTTTGTCTGCGTCTGCGCAAAGCACCTACGCAGGTCGTCCCCTCAGTTTTGCTTGTGCAAACTGGTGAGACTGGTGCATGATAGCAGAAAGCAAAAATTACGAAACTCTGTGGCTCGACTGTTCTAACCAGGCTCGCATGTCCAGAGTGCACACGCACCGGCACCGCATGCCCGTGGTCGAATTAGCGCCGTATCTTCTGGCAGGTCTTCTTGCCGCCATCGCGAGCCATCCTGGGCTTGCCGAGCATCAGATCAGGGGGGCGGCTTCCGACATGTCGATACAAGCCACTATAAGCCCTTATGCATGCATCGTCCGTTGACGGAGTGTATCGGAGTGTGGTACAAGCTGTGAGTTGCTTGATAAGATCCCAGGAGGGTCTGTGAAGAATGGCATCTTGGGACAGGGGAAGTCTTCCTTTGGCAACAGGCTTCAGGCCTGACTACACCTGGTGACTACACAGACTTGGTTGAAGTCCTTGCAAATAGAATTGCCAAGCAACCCCTCACACAAACTCCAAGCGTACGCTGTTGTTGCATCACCCAAGCACGCACTACAAGTGATTCCGCAGGTGCGAATTAATACCTATATGCAGATGGATGCACCGAATTCTGCTTTCAGAACCGCCGCCCGCCAAACTTAAGGCTTATCTGGCAAACTGTACTGTATAGTCGACGGCGAAGGCTCTCCGCACTCTGACCTGCAATATGTTGCAAATTCGGAGGCCGGCGGCATCCAGCAGTCCTACCGTGAGTGACTGAATTATCTGGTGGCAGTCAATCGTTCCTGCCACTGCAGAGCACTCCACTCGAAAGACTCGTCAATGCCTCTGGGCCCATGTTATCTGACCTGATTTTGACAGTAATGCAGAAACTGGGGAGTGTGTCGGCGACTCCGGTGCGGGAAGCTCTGCCACGCACAGCTGCGAGGTGGCCCTTCCGGGCCCTACTCTGCCGAGATCGGACTAGGCCGGAGATCGCCAGCCAAGTCCACAAGGGGCTACCTGCGACTGGGCTTCACCCACGCTGCTTCTCCTATAGGTTTTCAGTGCAGGCCTCCATAGAAACGTCGACCAGTTGGATCGTGGTGAATCCTTCGTCTGGTTTG
Source organism: Symbiodinium sp. CCMP2592 (assembly GCA_905221615.1). Lineage (NCBI taxonomy): Eukaryota > Dinophyceae > Suessiales > Symbiodiniaceae > Symbiodinium > Symbiodinium sp. CCMP2592. The sequence continues at coordinate 42,493 of CAJNDT010006174.1, read as the reverse complement.
CGAGGAGCCCTGGCGAAGCGTACGTGCAAACGACGTGCAGACGCGCAGAATCATATGAACACAACTCTGTGTACTCCGCCGGCCCAACGCTGAACCCAGGCTCAACCCTACCCCAAACCCTAAGCATAAGCAGCATCCCTGTTGGCATGCACAACATACGTACATTCGTACGTACATACATACATACATACCTGCATGCCTCAGCATATATGTATACAAGCACATATATGTTCGGAAAACACAAAGGGCATCTGTCCGTAACTATGGTACTTTGTAGAGTTAGGCCTCTAGTTACAGCTACCGCTATCTACAGCTGTTCACACTAACTCACAATCCTCATGTATTTGTCCGCAATCAACTCTGTACTGTAGAGGTCGTCCATGTGTCGGAAAGCGCAGAAGCCCTTCCGAGCCCCCGCTAAATGGCACCTGCGACTTGGGCTCCGCAGACTTCGAGCTGCTCAAGGAGCTGAGCTTCCCGCTCCAGGAAGCTACCTCGAAAGGGAGAGGTCATAGGAGATTCAGCGTGTGTTTCAAGAAAACTTAGTACACTTCCGGATTTGTGCGTTCAGGCTTTTGGGATACAATGTCCAGGGAACTAATGCAGTGGTTTGGAAGGAGCTTTCAGAGAAATACTTTTCTAAAAAGGGCTGCCCTGTGTTGCACTGACCCTGACATGACGAACCCCGTCATGGCCATGGCCGTGTCTTGCAAGTTGTACTGTGGCACCTTCAAGCAAAAAGTCTAAAGGTCCAAACTTTTCTCATTACACCTAGATGACAAGGACTTGGCTGACGCTATTCTGAATCACTCTGGATTGCAATGCGCGTAGCGACATTGCACTTGCGTAGAGGGCGAGAGATGGCGAGAGCCGATGATTCGACTGGCCTATATGAGGGTTTCGGATTGCGGACCAATGGTGGTGTACGATGTGTGTGAGCACCATCGATTTTGGGACTAGACATGTTGTGGACGCCCTGCAGCTTGCAAACCGATCGCGGGCGACAGTATTATTCACGCAGATCCGTGGGAGCCCTCCGGTGCACTCTCTCAGACCCAAGCTCAGTTGCAGAGTACAGAGCCCTGAGAGTTGGGCTGTCCACGACAGCCACTGCATCTTCATCGGGCAGGTGAGCCTGAATCAGTCCTGCTCTTGGGGCATTGAGAGCTTCGAAACGTGTCTGCTCTCGGCCGAGACTAATTGCTGGAGTGTGAATCGATGGCGCTTCCGGGTAAGGCAGGAAAGCCAGCCAACCATGACAACCTCTCAACTCAATTCCAGTCGCGACAAAGCATCACCGAGCTCGGCAAGTCCTGTAAGGACGCAGAGCCGCAAGAGCCACCAAAAGCCAGCACCGCACCTGCCTCAGTGTGGAGTTTGGGAGAGGAAAAATGCAGAACACACACAGACAACAACGTCCGTCGCCCAAAGCTCTTGCAGCCCAGGGGCATCTTCGCCTGCGCGGCATGCAGGGCTCGAGCTGCTCACCTTGACAAAAGAACAAACATCAAACTATCTGAAAGAGCAGCAACGCACAGCGTCGACCGCACCTGTCGGGTGCAGGTCTTCGGCAGAAGGCACATGCATAGCAAGCAACTCGTACCAGAACGAGAGACTGTAAGAGAGAGAGAGAGAGAGAGAGACTGAGAATCATCGAGCAAATGCTCGCTGCTGCTGCGAAAAGGTACCGTCTTCTCAGTATTGCTGATTTTCTCATTGTTACTGCCAGTAATTGATACTGTTCTGTAAGATTATGTAAGTGATGTAGTGTAGTGATAGTAGTCCTACTTCTACTGCTGCTACTGGCAGCTGCCGCTGCTGCTGCTAGCCAACATTGTAACTACGATGACGACGACGATCACCACGTGGAAGCAGCTGTTCCCTCTGCCCAGACGCCTTCAGCGCCCTCGGCTTCCTCTTCAGAGTGCTCGGGGTCCTCCCGCTCGGTTTGCACCGAGGCCTTGGTCTCTCGACTGACCCATGGACCCCAACGAGTCCATAGAATTCCCTGAGCAGCCAACTCACCTCCAAGTCCGATACTGAGCTGAAGCCTTGAAGCCTTCACCTTACAGATCTGCCTCGGCGGTCTGGACCCCAGGAAGGCTGTCGGAGGTCTGCGTAGACTCGCTCTCGCTCCTGCATCCATGACTTTGGCCAGGGGGTTGACTTCCACCAATGGCCGGCTCAGGGGTTAGTTGGGGATGGCCTTTCTCAGTTCCGAATCTTCCTGCGAAGTTGGTTGGTGAACCCACCATGATGAAGGAAAGCCTGTTTTCTGCAGCTTGATCTTTTGCAGGATTTACGTGGGACGTATCAACTGAAGCAGAACGTGTCCCATGTCGCAGTTTTGCTCATAAGGTGATAATCCTTGCAGCAGGTGTCATACTGCGCGCAGAACCCGCGCATACAATTGAACAGCAGCTGCGTCCTGGGAGGCGTCCGCTGTAGCGTGCGCGTGGGAGCGAAAGGATCCTCGAATCTGCAGGGCTGCAGCACTTCCTTGGGACTACTCTCAAGCTTTCTCTCGGACGCTGCCCCAATTCTTCTGGAGTTACAACTACCCCAATCGTGGCTTGGTCGTAGCCCTTTTGCAGGTCCTCCGGGCTCCAGAAGCAGCCATCCTCCTGTGCACAGGATGGAACGGGAGAGGGACCTCCTGGGCATGCTCATGCTCAGCTGAGCAGCATTCCGGAAGGTCCGTGAGCGAGTAATTTCAAGCTGGGCCAACTGTGTCGCAGAAAAGGGCTGGTGGTTTGCCGCACACAGGTGCATGTGCAAAAACAGCTGATACAGTACTCAACCTCTGAGACTGAGATCTTACGAGCGGCTGCTGTGCTGTCTTAGAGAGCCAGGCCACGCTAGGCACACGCTGGAAATCCTCTCCAGATCAGTTCACTATAGTCCCATTACCGAACCCAGTAAAGCTATCCACTACTCTTCTACAACCCAAACCAAAGCCCAGGCTCCTTGCGCCGCGGCGCGCGGCAGGGTGTAGGCAGCCTTTTGGGAGATCGGACATCAGAGCTCACCGCGAGGGCGAAGAAGGGGAGGCGTGTATTGATCAGAGGAACCAGTGCAGCTGCCAGATTGAGATGGATCTGCCCTCACGTCACTTGGAAGGACTGATGGCAGATTCGGCTAAAACATGTCATGTTGGTCTGACTATGTTCATCTCCTTCCCCCAACCCGGCCTCGCTAGGCACTCCTCGCCACGCCGCCTCGCAGGCTTGCTTGCTGGACTGAAGTGCAGTGTTGAGCAACAGCAACGGGTTCCGGAGTCCAGGCTGTTAGGGGGTGGCGGCCACGCCGCGGGACGCAGTCGTGCAATGCTGTTGTTGCATCGGGCATAGCCTGGAACCTCCCTCTCGACTTCCGTGCCTTCGCATCATCATGGCGGCCATTCCAAGCTGCCCGACTAGTGAAATAATATCATCATGGCAAAGCTTGAGCCGAAGTGGGAGACAGAGTCACACGGTACACGCATCCAACATGGCGTTTCCAAATGTTGTGATGGCATAGCTCAACCGCGATGCCGACCGATATCGGTGCATCAGTGGTTGCAAAGTTTGAACATACATTTCCTACTCTGCCCGCCGGACTGTCAAAAAATCTTGCATGGTGCACTCTTTAAGATTTGACGAGCATCGCTGCCGCGCTTGCAACCGACCCGCGGGAGCAGTTGGCCTGAAACCCGCCTGCACGGCAAAACATCATAAAGGCGCATTCTAGAATGGAAAAAGCAACCCACGCTTACATGTCACAGTAACCTCTTCACAGATGAGCTGTGGCCCGTTGGACTGTCCTAGTCATGCTGGATTTCCTTGCCAAGCCTAAGCCCAAAAAAACCAATTTAAGCCTTCAGCTTCCACAACTACTGACCCTCCGTAGGCCTCGCGGTCGTGTAGATCAATACTCCGGCGAGTGTGGATGGGAACTTGAGCCCAAAACGCTTTTGCAGATGGGATTGGGATTGGGTGCTGAGGGTACGGATTCAACCGAGACTTGAGGGAGTGCTTTTGCCCGCACTTGCTGTCCACCACAGGCAGGGGCCAAAAGTTCCTTAAAGACATCCTCCGTCCGTGTTGCCGTGGCCTTCTCGCTCAACTTTACCAGGTGCGACGGGTAGCTGGTACGACCGGATATGCCGCGGGCCTGGAGAAACGATGGCAATTTGACGGGCACATTTTCGGACTTCGTAAGAACTGGAATGGATCGTGACTGCCCCTTAACCTTGAACAGCTGCAGGACCCCCTGCCCAAGCCTTCGGTGGAAATGAGGGGCGGTGGTGCCCAAGTTTCTGCTTCCTCGCGCCTGACACAGAAGCTTGCGCGAAAAACGAAGGCTCAACTGCTTGCACAGGTGGATCATTGTCCCATAGGCTTCGATCACAAGCGGGCTGAACAAATGCCCAACATGACGCGCTCATAGTGGTAGGAGCGGGTTTGTTTCAGAGTTTGAGGAGGGATCCGTTGAACTCGAATCGGTTTGAGTCTCTACCGGTGCAAAGTTGCCAAAACATGCATAAAGTCCGAATCATGTGCCATTTCTGTCCGCCTTGTGCGATCGATCAACCGTTGCCTGACCAACTAAAGAGGAACGCTTACAGGATTCGTGAACCTTTAGGACTTCATGGAGCCGAGCTTAACCTCAGCTAACACTACGGATATGTCTCAAGCCTGCAGGCTCGAGAGGACCAGCTGAGAAAGCATCTGCGCCCATGCAAAGGCCTGCCATCTAGCGCCTCGGACATCAAGGTTTTACGTAAGACTGTTCGTGGATTCGTAGCATATTGCCAGAACCTGCCTATTTCAACCTCATAAAACGTAGCCACGAAGGATTTCTGGTTGAGTCGGCCTTTCGACAACACAACTGAATTTAAGGAAGAAAACAATAAATTTGCAGCCGCTGTACGCAAGCCATGTTGGGACGGCAAAGAGCAAACCGGCGGAACACATCGATTATCAAGATCAAGGTGCAAGGTCGTCCTCGTCGTCGTCGTGGCAACAGCAGCAAGCAGGAGCAGTAGTGGTCGTGGTAGTAGTAGTGGTAATGGTAGTCGTAGCAGTAGCAGTAGCAGTAGTAGTGCTACTAGTACTAGTACCAGAAGCAGCAGCAGCAGCAGCACAGCAGCACCAGCACCAGCACCAGCAGTGGCAGCAGTAGTAACAGTAGCTGAGCAGTAGCTGCAGCAGCAGCAGCAGCAAGGGAAGCAGTAGGAACCAGGATAGTCTCAAAGAAATCCTGCATTTTCCGTCCTGTAATGTCCTGTAGTGTCCTACGTCCCGTACCGCTTCTGCTCTCCTTCCATGCAACAAACCCACTCAGGCTGAAGAGAAATGCTTTGTAATTTCAGATTTTGGACTTGCTACGTCTGCGATATTGACATCTCTGCCATCCCGTGCTCACCCATGCTCTTCCGAACCCGCCCTGATGAACTCACGCTTCAAGGATGGATAATAGTTCGTCTCACTGGCCTCCAGCACCTTCTGCGCATCGTTGAAAGTGTGGAAGTTCACCTGCTAGTCCGCTCCGCTGGGCTTGGTGAGGCTCGTCATATTCTGCAATGCAGCTCTCCCGTCGCCCCTTTCTGGCTGCACCTGCGCTGCAGAATTGAGAAACGTGATGTGCAGCCGAAGTTGCAAAGCCGTGCAGCTCGGACTCCAGGGTCTTGGTGTCCCGCACCACACGTAAGGTGGCTACTGGCGCCAGCTCTGTAAACAAGCCTTTGACAGCGCGAAGAGGGTGCTGAAAGAAAGCTAGCTGCGGGCTCTTGCTATGCGCGGCTTCCACCTAGTAACTAGTAAGCAGCTGCTTCGTGAAGGCCACGGCGCTCTCCTCGCTATTGCGAGATCACGGTAAAGGCATGTTGAAATACCAGGGTGGAGTAATTCAAGACCACTTTAACCTCACGAGCTTTGAATCACAATTGCAGTCTGGAGGCTGTATAGCATTTCTTCCGTCACAGCTGGGTGCAAATTGCTGATGCGCAGGGCCGGCTGTGCCACATTCCACCTTCCAGCGGACGCGAAGATTGTGTGGGTGCAGGATTGCTTAGGGTCGGGCTTTTGGAAAACCGCTTCACACAATCGGTCATCCGAGGCACTTCCCGTGATCCTCGCGCGCCCGCCCCAGAGCATCGGCAAGGCCGCACTTGCAGTAACCGTTGCATCGGCAGAGCGGCACTTCTCCCTGAACTTTGGCATGCGGTATCACCTTGGCTGCTTTGCTGCGCCGCACTTGATGGCTCGTGATGGCTTCAGCGTGTTAGCCGCTAGCCGTCCGTTCGGCGAACATCTTCAATCATGAATCATGACCCTCGAAAGTCGAAACGTCATAGACACCTAGGCCACTCAGGAAACGAGACCCTGATTTTCTCACAGGACCGCTGCGCTGCCTGCTTGGTAGCCAAGTCACAGCAGGTCGGCTTGGCCTCTTCCGGCCAAAGTCGTCTGACTCCTTTTGTTCAGAGGCGGTGGGCTCCAGACATGCGAGGGCTGATAAAAGAGAAGGTCAGATGAAGACCGGACTCCGAAGGCTGAGCTGCTTCGTGAGCCGTCGCTTCAACCGTGGTGCTTGCTGGCCACTACGGGTAGTGGCGTTCACGGCTGATGGCCCTTGGCGAGTTTTGCTTGCCACTCTGCCGATTCGGCATTAAGGATGGCGATCTCAGAGCGTAGATAGCTTTTTTGTCTCAGCATTCGACAAAGGGGGGGGCCCTATCAGATAGAAAGCCCAGAAAGCCTGACACATCCCAAATGCAACTTTCGCCTCCAGCTGCGGCACAAGGACGACCAGCGAGATGGTTGGAGCCTGACGGTCAGACCAGTAGCCGCTTGTCCCGGGCGATAGACGTTAAGAAACACAGTGCCAAGTGCCAAGGGATGAGAAAAAGACCTTAACTAGCAATCCGGGATCATGGCTGTCGGAGCTAATAACATGTTACGAGTACTATCTCGTCTATAACACCCTAAGCAACTTTGCTGTGAAGCTGCCGACATGTGGATAAGGAGACCGTCAACATGCGAATTACAAGTACAAGAACCGTTGATGGGTCCTGGTACTTTTGTGGATTACCGGTCTCCCTACCTGTGACCGCCCCGAAAGAATGCTCTTAAACCTGACTCTTCTGGGCCGGGAAGGGTCTTTTTGGCCGCTTCTCTTCGCCTCCAGCTCGCAGCGCATGGCTTCCAGGTTCTCCACCACACCGTTCACCTCAACGACCCAAGAGCCTGGCATGCTTGGAAATGCTCGCAGGGAAGCTCTGCACTGCCTTACCAGTCCTAGGTTTAAATGAAAGAGAGTCTCGTATGAAATGTAGACGGAAACCTCGACGTTGCAACATGCCGAAACCTGGCAAGATCAGCAGTCTTGGTAGGCGAGTGGAGGGCCCACCTTCCACTGCACGCTCCGCAGGGTTCACGGCCGCATTGCGCCGTCCAAGTAGGCCCTTCTCGGAGATGGACACAATCCTCTCAGAACGGGGGCTTTTAGAAGTCTCGGAGCAGGTTTGGGACTGGAGGGGATTTCGGTTTCTGAAGGTAGGCCGAGACTGGGGCTCCGGGAGGTTGCAACTTCCAAGGGCCTGCTGATGTGCCTTCGGTTCGTGCAGACAGAAACGAGCAATTTCATGTCTTCGCAGCTCCGGAAACGCCCAAAACACTCTTGGATTTCGGAAAGGTTCAATCTTGGACCTCGCTCACCCAACTTGCTCTTAGAACCATGTGCGTAAAGCACCCATCGTATCGTATTCACCGCAGTATTGTCTGCCTCAGAGGCTTCCCCCGCCACCCCGGTGGCTTTGCCTGCCGTGTACTCTTGTTGGGAGCTCTAGCCTGGAGTTACCGGATCCCACTGGCCCAGACTGAAGTGTGCCCCTGTGCCCCTGCACCTGCTGCAACACTACGTGATTGCTGCATCCGAAGGGCTGTAAGCAGCCCGGCTGGATTGAATCCGCCTTGCCAAAGTCATATCCGACCAGCGGCTGCAACACAAAAAGCAAGGTTGGTTCTGGCGAAGACATCCAGCGGAATCCAGCGCCGTGCTTCTATACGAGTCTCTGAAGATTCTTGGGGTGTGCCACCTTTCAACTCTAGCCCCGGGTCGCGCCTCCACACTGAAGCCCAGGAGGTCTTCCGGGTCCACCTTCCTCAGGCACCTGAAACACAGCTCAAGCAATTCTACACGAGCCTCGACTCTCGGCAACAGCTCCAGACAGAGAAGGCAGCCACTGATGTCAGCACCGTGCTCTTTCCTCGTGACTGTAAGCCCTCGGGCTCTGCTCGCCTAGAGGCTTCACATGTAAGCCTTTCAAGATCTTTCAAGCTTTCAGTTGCACAGGTGGCCGGGATCTTCGGATTGAGACCATCCCACCAAAATCGGCGAGACTCAGGACCACACAGGTCCAAGCCACAAGGCAAAGGGGAATCTGAATACAAGACCCCTCCTCCTCGATTCCTCTAATTTCCGAGTGAGCAAAGAAGTCTGCGAAGCGGCAGGGGCCCCTGCACTTCGATCCGGCGAGGCTCGAGGGCCGGAAGAAGACCTGAAGACGGGAAGGGCTTTGGGGCAGAGTGACTGCTGGTGGGTTTAGGGCGTAGTGTTTGGGGCAGGGCAGAGTGGCACCTGAACCATCATACAAGCATTGGGGCCTCATAGGCAAGCAACAAAACATGCTGGCTCTCTGCGACTCGGAGTTAGGAGCTCCAAGCTCATCCAGAACTGGCCAGGGCAGACCCATACCGAGTTGGCGGCGGTCGCCCAACACGACTTTCTCCTCTCTCCCACGGCGAGATCATGTCAGTTTGCGAGTCCAGTTATCAAAGCTCGTAAGACTGGTGTGCAGCCTTCAGAACAGTTACTGCGACGGCTCCGGCCACAGGTTGTGAAACAGCTTGAGACTCTCATGTATATATGCTTACGCAGATGCTCTATCATACACAACTCACAAGGCAGGTAGCGCCAAAAGCAAGGGATAGCTACGAAGGGTCGACGGCCTCGTCGCTGTCGCCATCCTTGACACGGTTCCACAGGCCATTTGTTCTGGTGCATTTCTGCTGACTTGTTCGGATCCTCATGGAGCCTGAAAACGTTGGCAATGCGGGCAGCAGAAACCGTATCCGCTCGTAAACATGAGTGCAGGGGCTCTGGATGCAAAAACAACGACAGCAACAAGAACAGTGAAAAGAACGAGGACACAAGCGGAAGAAGCAGCAGCAGCCGCAGCACACAACACAAGCGACCAAGGAGACGTAAGCTACCGTACGTTACAATGCATTACATCACATTACATTACATTGCATTTCAAGCCACCAACAACCTGGAAGTTTGAGGAGCTCGACTTCACTTCTCTGGATGAGTTACTGCCCTTCCTGGTGCTGGTGCTCGTCTACAAAGACTGTGTGGACACTACAGTCCCTTACACTGCATTGCGTGGAACTGCTTGCCACTGCTTGCCTTAAATACATGCAGACACACCAAACATGCACGTGGATGTGCAAGAAAGGCGCGTGTGCTTGTCCACAGTACGGATTGTATGCATGCAGTTGTGCAATGTATGGACGTAGGTGGTATGCGTGTGTATGCAAACCTCCGTGCTCTTCAAAGTAGCACGATCCTCTGCTTTCAGCATCCACGGGCATCGCCTGCAGACCTGCAGGACGAAGGCGAGGATTTCTCTGAAGTCGTAACCGAACCTCGTTCATCCTTACCTCTACCACCGCCACCACCACCACCACCACCACCACCAGTGCCCCAAGTTCACACTACCGCAACGAACACGAGTGATACTGCGAAGATTGATTGACGTGAAAGCTTCGGATGATCATCTGAGCTGCAACGATGATACTTGACTTGCCAAGCTTACTGCTGGGACTGTCTGCCGTCATGCCAACCAACGACCAGCCGAGCCTTTGTCAATATCCGTGGTTGGACTTCTTGTGTTGCGACCGTGTAAAAATGCCCAAACTCCAGGGCAGCCATGCTTCTCCTCTACTTCCACTGTCATGTCATCTTCTACTACTGCTGCTGCTACAAGTGTTTGCACTACAACCACTAACTACTACTGCGACGACAACGACGACTGCGACTGCCACGACCGCTGCTGCCGCCCCCCTCCGGTTGCCCAGAGCCTCCTCGACTGGGAGAAGAGTAGGCAAGGGCACAGGAGAATCTTCCAGGCTTTGAAGACCTGAGCCAGACCAGGCATTGGTCTTGCAAACAGGCACGAGTCTTCCTTAGCTACACGGCTGCATGCATCGTGTATGCTGGCCTATCATCAGTGGGACAGTCTAGCTACTACGGGATGTACCAGCAATCCGCTTTGAAGCTGCATCCTTTGCCGTGACGTGCAAAACTTGTCCAGCTTCCTCACGCTCGATTCATGCAAGAACCGCTTAACTCGGCCCCACAATGGCTATGACCAGCTCGAAACAAACAGCCCCTCAACCTCACAACTCTACTCGGAAGCGGGCGAGGCCCGGCAACCACCGGAAGCAAGGACCCCAAGAAATTCTCATCGAACTCCAGCGGGCATAAACGACGGACCAAGCCCTGTACCTGTAACAGAATCAGGGAGAATCCAGCTTAGCTAGCTGCGGGCCAGCAGGAGGAGTCCGCGAGGAATGTGCGGAGCCATCTCCTGCAAAGGAGCTGATGATTACCGATGTACACGCAGATGTGGATCTTGTCGCCCTAGGAGGGCCCTAAGTTGCGAACTCTTGATGCATCTGAATGATCTGAAGAAGATGCAGAGCTCTGCAGACGGGGGCTTTCCTCCTATCTTCGGGACTGCCTGGGTCTGCAGCCTTTGCGCGCGATACAGACACAACCAGGTCGGGCGACCTCGGGATCAGGCAGCCAAGCTGCGCCATCTGCAGCCTCAGACAAGCATGGTGTGAAGGATCTTCCAGTAGAGGAAACCAGAACCTCGCTCACCCCTTTCTGCTGAGAGGTTTACCCTGTTTTTCGTCGGGCACATGAGTGCAGTACCCATCTTTCGACCAGGGCTTGGGATTTGGGACCGAAAATCTCGGACGTAAGCCTCGGGCGCTCAAGTTCTTCCGGGTTTTGTATGTTAGGTCGGGGCTTCTTCAGGTGCATCTGAAGTCTTAAGGGTTTAGGGCTGAGGGTTTCAGAGCCTAGTCCAGCCCCTTATCACCCCCGCAAAACTGAAGAGAAGTTCAAGCTCGGGTCATCTAAGGGAGACTTGCGCCCGCGTGCTTCAAGCTTGCACAAGACTTGTTGCAATGGACTGTTGCAAGGAGGGCAAAGGTTGGAGCACATTGGGTGATCATCGGGCTGGGGCATCTGCGCGGGCACTTATCTTGCCAAGTCTTCAGAATGACAACCGGCAGAGGAAGAAACAAGCAATCTGGTAGTAGTGGCAGCAGTGGTAGCAACTGCAAATCAGCAAACAGTCAAGTCCAGCACCGGTCAGCTCTCAAGTCTTTGTTGCAACCAACGGGCGCGCTGCGCATGCTCGAACGCTCTGAGAGGGTCCTCGCTCGGCTGCAGCCTGAAGCTTTTCGGAATCTGGTAACAGGACGAATACACCAAGGTCAGTATCTGTACATTGGAGAAGCTGACAGGCTTCGAGTAGCGCTGCTACGGCATTACGACATACAACCCCAAACCTTTACTGCTACATAGAACCTTCATCGTGGCGAAATTCGCTTTCGGATACTTGGCCGATCCAGTGACGCGTGCAGTGAGTGTACACTACACCTTCTGCGAAACAAAAACAACCACCCAGAATCAAGCCTTCTGATGAGGTGTCCCGGGCGGAGTAGAAGAGTCTCCGATCCCCAGCTAGTCGGCCTGAGCGCGCAGGTCAGGCAGTGTTTCCTAGCTACGGCTACATGGCTGAACGATCGAGGAGCAAATGCTGACAGAATGTGGGCGCAGTCGCGCCGGCAAAGAGACACGGTTCGGGCTCAGGAACTCGCTCGGATAATGGGACCAATGGCGCCGACGAGCCAAGGTAATCTTTCGCAAGAAAGTCTTTTGGCGGGCGGTGCAAGACATCCCACTACGATGCATGAATAAGTGCCAGGCTCGTCGCTATGGGAGCCTGGGTGGGCTATCAGCTAAAAGGCATGAAGCTGCCATTGGCCTTTTTCTGAAAGCTCAAGGATCTGATGATCTTTCGCCGAGCAGTTGTACACAAGTGCCGGCAGATGACGTTGCATCTCTTCTGAGTCAAGGCAGGTGTTTCTGCAAGCTGCCTGCTAAGTCGTGCGGGCCTGACCAAAGGAAATCTGAGCTTCGTGGAATGTAGATTGAATCATCTCCCCACGCTGGCCGCGATGAACCCACCCAAGCAAATGCTGGTTGCCAGCATGCATAAGATGGAGGACGACACGGCCCCCGGGCCCTTCTGAGGCCCAGCATCCTGGGAGGAGGACGAGGATGCGCAAGTTCCCGTCTCCTGACTCTGGGAGGTACTTTCGTCGGAGACCTCCACGTCCGCAAGCTCGGCTGGGCTGGTGATGCACTCGGCCTCGGCCTGGTCCCGAGCATCCGACACGTTCTCGATCTCGAGGTCCCCTGCGCTGCGCTCTCCGGACTTCTTCGCGCCTGTGGAGGCCTCGAAGCCGGCAACGCCCAAGGTGACCAGAAAAACCCCGAGCACTCGCTGGAAAACGATGGCGATTCCCAGAGCGGAGTCCAGAAGCAGCGACAGCGGGAGGCCCAGCAATACGAAGAGTCGACAGGCAAGGGGGCTAACGACTAACATGCCCCAAGCAAGGGACAGGTTGAAGCAGATGTTGGTGATCATGTTGATGGACAAATAATACCAGCCTTTCGAGCCTGTGGGAAGCCCAAGCTGCGAGCTCGGCAGGAACAGCAGACCAAGGCCTCCGAACACGGCTACAGCCATGCCCTTCACCATGAAGTATGTAAAGAATGTCTGCCAATCACAGCCCTGGACAAAGATGAGCTTAAAGAGCACCATGTAAAGGGCAGCTGTGATGCAAGTCACCACCTTGGAGGAAGGCAACGACACTACGGGGCACCTGCACCCCACTGCACCCCTGTGCTATGGAACGCGGGCTCCAAATCGAGCGGCAACCAGCAAGTCGCCCAGCAACGGCTGCGAGCCGTCACAAGCTCCGACATGACACTCCTCAGAAGGACTGAGGTTGTTTTGGTTTCCGTCAACGAGAGGGAGGATCGACTGTCAGGGTTGCGCAGGCTTCTCAGGAACCTGTTGCAAACACGCTTGGATGCCCTGCAAACGAACCGGAGCCCAATGTCAACTCTGCTCCTTCAGATCACTCCGCGCTGTGACCACAGAGCCTGCGATAGCCACCACCAGCCAAAAGAGCTGGCAGGGCCGATATCTCTCGCGCAGGCAGAAGAAGGAGAGTCCTGGCTAAGAACTCAGATGAACTCAGGGTTTTTTGGGGAGAAGGGATCGAGCGGTTCGAGGTCTGGGCCGAACGCGGTCGAAAGTCATGGCTCTGTCACTGTTGCAGGGCTCATACGTTTCGCTGACGTTCAGCCCATACGCAATCACAAGGGTCCCCAGAAACCATTAAGCGCTCCTGCGATGAAGACGGGTGTCAGCTGCCTCAGCTGCTGCAGGGTCAGCATCATGGCCCCGCCAGGTAAAGGAAAATTTCGGCGACGTCTTGCAGGCTGGGGACTCCAGAGTCATCGCAGAGCTCGCAGTCGTCAAGACCAGGGCGGCTGTGAAGGAGATGTTGGCTCCTTTGCTTTGAGTGATTTTTTCTTGAGGGTCGCAGAAAACGGCCGGTGGAAGGCACCACTGATGAGTACCTTGAGACCTTGAGCTAATGTCGCAACTGCACGGCCACGCATGATGCCAGAAGCAAGCAGTAAGCAAAACATGAGCATCTTGAGCTTAGAAAGGTTACTATTACTCGAATCTTCAACCTCATTGCCTACAAGCGCTTTACTGGCGATGTCCCAGTGGCCAAAAGCCAGCAGCCCCATGCCCTTGGTGAGAAGAAAAGAATAGGTGTCCAAGCGAAACAGATGCTCAGACCTGTGGAAGAAAGACATCCTTGTGGACGCAGCATTAAGCGGTTGAAGGCCAATGGGTGAACTGCCTGGGTGTCAGCGTACTGCCTGGAGCCAAGGCACCCAGCCGCGGCAAAGCAGTGGGCGCGAAGCTGCCCATAGTCCTTGCTTGTGCTCAAAAGCCCGAAGCCCTTTGACTCAAGCTTGTGGCAGTACGGACCGTTTGTGTGGCACTGACACTCAGAGCGAGGCGACGGCCCTGGCCGCAGGCAGCCAAGGGAACCTTCCGAAGCCAAAGGGTGCGAGGTTTTCGGGTTTGGGGATTCGACGTCCTGCCCTGTGTGCATGCCCAGGGGCTGCAGCAGCCATGAGAGCCAGCTCATGTAAGTAGGTGAGCAGGTAAGGCTTCCTGGGCTGGACGGCTTGGTGGCTAATAGGCAAGTACTTGGTCACAACGGCTCTAAGCAGAGTGGTTCAGACGTCATCCAAGCTTCTTGAAGTCGCAGTTCTCCTTTTGCAAGTGAGGTTGTGCTACATTCAACTGAACGTGGACCTGCCAAAACCTGTCACCAGACCGTAGCCGCAACATCTGCGCTGGCCCGGCGTTGTGTACTGTGAGCAGGCCCATGTCCGGTCTGTTGCACGCAGATCCCGAGTGAGGCTGCAGGCAGCATCTTGATGCTGTGCTCCCTTCGATCTCAACTTGACACCAAATAAAACCCAAGAGGTCCTGGAGCAGCTTCACCGTGAAGACCTCGGCCCGCGGCAAAACAAAGAGCGCATTTTCTCACCCGCAGCAAAGGGGGCCGAGGGCCGCACCGCACTTGTCCAGCACACGGCAATGATCAGCGCCGCGAACAGAATGCTGTACTTTCCCGCCGCCATGGCGCGCAAAAGCCATCCGCCGGATCAGCACGGGATCAGCTTTGCATCACTTCTTCTTCTTCTTGGATCTTCTCTTAGCCGTCTTAGCATGCTATCCATGGCAACACGCTCATGTGCCCAGAAATTGCGACAGACCTGTGTCGTGACTGAAAGCCAAGCGTGGGCTTCAGTGTTGTTGACGATGCCAACCAACATTACCGACTTCGTCTTTGTCGTCATGAGTCTGAACCGAAAGCCAGCCGATTGCTATCTCTCTATACTGCGAGCATTTACCGGAAACCCGGAGTGCACTGCAAAACGAATCGGACTAACTAAGTGCCTGGCCTTCGGGAGCCTGCACAGGCACAGTATTGATCTGTTTAAGTGAAAGCCCTCTGGGTAGTCAGCCAAGGTCGGGTCATGGATACGATGCCCCTAAAACAGCCATACTCTGTGCTCGGACTTGGCTCCTGCCGGCCTTCGACGAAGCCCTGGAACAAGGAGACTTCTATCTGCAGAAGTCTCACACTGACACCCCGCCAGCCGACTGGAAAGTATTCTTTCTCATTCGCCAGGCACGAATCAGAGCCACCTTCTTGAGGATGCCGCTGTTGTGCAGGGCGACCTTGACCTTCCAGAGAAGGGCAAAGGTTGACCCTGCGCAAGCTCTGACCTTGCGTCGCCCAGTGGATCCGTCCGAACCAAACCCAGAACGATGAAACTCCTTTTTGCACCGTTCCCTCCCTCCTAGTCAGAAGGCAAAGGACCCGCAGCTTCCGAGGATCTTCCGGCAGCGCCAGGATCAGCCAGTCATGACCTCAGCACACTCCGCCCCGCAGCGTCGGTGTCCAACAGACAAACTTAGCCAAACATGTACCCGATGGCCATGCTGAATGCCACCCCGCTCACGAGCACATTGCCTCGCTCGCAGAATCGACATGGACATAGATGATCGTTGTGTCTGACACTGAAATTTTGCAAGCTTTGATATGCCGAAAACCGATGTGACGGAACAGCCCATCTAAATGAGGCTCTCGAGGCAGGCATTCGGTGTGTTCACCGCGCGACCCCTGGCGAGCCAGAGGACCACGAACGCGAAAATTAGGGCCCCACGACGAACCCAGCCGCGGTCAAGCTTCTGACTTTGCAAAGCATTGCCTCGGATGGTTTTGGACCTCGAGCCTTAGCACAGAGCCTCTGCCTGCAGCGCACCGAGGTTTTCAGAAACTCCATGACAGATTGTAGTGGACTGAGAAGATACCTGAGAACTTCGGAGATGTAGGCCATGCAGGCGCTGCATGCATGAGCCTCTATGCTTTAGCTATGCTTCAGCTGTGCCCGGTGATGGTCCGCGACGCTTCCATCTCAAGATCTCGATCGCCTGGGCTGCTGCGCAGATCCCTACGGATTCGTGCCTGACACTACCTAGTGACTACTCCACATGAATGCACAACTGCAGAAGCATGCAAAACAGGTGGTTCCCAAATCAGAGACACCAAGATGTCGTGTCACGAAGCAGAAGCACTAAAACCCTCTCGCACAGAAAGACAAGACCCAGGGCCCAGGGTTTGGACTGTACAGGAAGCCTGTAGGAGCTAGAAGCCATCAGTGCTCCTGGGCCAAGAAACGGAGCGGCCACTTGGGGGCCTCTTGGCCGAAGCGCAGCGGGTCCTCGATGACCTGAGAATACCCATCTTGCCATCATCCCTCAGACCTTCATCCCTTGATGATCACAGCTTCGTTTCAGGGGCCTGCAGCTCCTTTCGCAAGTGATCGGAAGTGCTCTGAGAGTTAGGAGGGGGATTGTGGAAAGGCAGCGGTGGGTACCATCAGGCATGGTGATATCTCGTGATGATGCCTCTATATTGAACAGAAACTGCAGATTGCAAAGCTTGATGCTGAACGTAACAGGAAAGCCGATGTACTTGCACAACTCGATGGAAAAATCAACATCGGCCTTTCGGCACGACTGCGTGATTACTACTGGCCACCGGTTTTGTGCCTCTGCATGCTTCTGCTGAATGACGACGACTCTCGATTCGGAGGCCGGGCAGGGTTCTTAATATGGAGAGAATGGTACCCTTGCCTGAAATGCCGACTGCACTGCACCCACGCTTCACACGGACTGGAAGACTCGTCGAGCTTGGATGACAGACAGGCAGGCAAAGCCTCTCAGAGTATGCTGCGTGCTGGAATGAGCAATGGCAAGTGACCTCGTGTTGCCCTGGCGGCCCTGTCTTTACGCACTCTCGGAGTCCGAGGCCGGGGCGAGTATCTTCTTAGCCCGCGCAGCCTCCTTCATGTCGGCCATGGCCCTGGGCAACAACTTTACTATGCAGGTACCTATGCTCTCAGAACTGCCGTGACGAGAGCCCATCACAGCCCTTGATCTGCCGTTGAGCAGACCTGTATATCTAGAGGAGAAATCCCGGGCAAATCAGACGAGTGTCTGGTTGCGTTGTGGGGAGGCAGCGAAAACCTGAGTGCACAGAGCCAAGCCCAGATGAACAATGCCTGCAAGGGTACTCTGGTGACAGCCACTGTTCCAGCTTCTGCTTGGCCCCCCAACTGCTGTGGTCACGCGCCTCCGCAGCAGACCGCCTTCGGACAGAGTCGCGAGCAAGTCAACTGAAAGACCCAAGCAGGAGTCTGGCGGAGGCGCCCAGCTGCTGTTGCTAGCTTCGATGGCATGTTGTTCGCAAAAGCATGAAGTCTGCAGTCAAAAGTCTGCGTACCTAAACACGCACACCCTCACTCACTCAAACTCACTCGCAAGTGTGTAGCGCTAAGCATCGAGATTCCTCAGCTGTCTGTTGTCTGAACAAGTTCTGCCACCAAGCCGTATATAGCCGTATGCCAGCAAATGACAAAATCTGGAACGAGAAAACACGGCAGGAATAAACTGACCTGATTCGCTGCTTTACACGATCTCGAATCAAGGTGCGCGGAACACAGATATCGACAGCTGCTCAATACGGTGGATGCAGATGCATACACTCTCGACGGTCAGGCCTGCTGCTATCTTTTCATCGAACACCTGCATGTCCACTGCTGCACGGTCTGCACTGCTCTACAGGCTGCATTGCCTGACTGTGCGTTGGCTGGGGTGGCATTGCCAAGTTTTCTGCAGGCATGTCAGCAGCATGCGAAGTCTGTGGGTCAGCCTAATGGCATCGCTGCGCTTGGTGGCTCACAGAGCGGTGAATGCCTTATCTACACTAGAACTCGCACCTGCACATTGTAGAAGCATCGATATCGGGTCCCAGACTCTGTTCAAGTGAAGCCTTGCGCCTTGCAACCCGATCTGCAGGCCACCTTCAGCAAGTCTTGCTTTGAGATTCCGGAGACCAGTTCCGCCTGACGCAGTGTGAAAAGATGACTCGCGACGATGCTAGGGCGTTCATGGACACGGGAGCTTCCATCGCAAGCAACCCTACAGCTTCACGCATTTCGGTAGAATCACTGTGGTTATCAGTGTGAGCCGACCCAGCAACCTCAAGACCAGCCTCTTCTTCTCGGCGACGCCAGGAGTATTGAAATCCTGCCCAGGAGGGAAAGCCTGGTGACCTGATCAAACCTCTGAACTCAAGTTGCCTCAGCCTCAAAACAGGCTCTGCCCAACTCCACTGCGGCGTCCGTCCTGCGATCTCGCCGAACCACCGGCCCGTCTCAGCTCCCAAACGCTGGTCTGGGCGAAGGAACTCCTGACACGTGGCACGCGCAGGGCTCCGCAGCCCCCTGCAGCCCCAACTCGAGCGGAAGTACTCTTTGGGACGTTTTCTTATCCTGAGACTCTTGCCTTGAAGCTCAATGAGACGATTAAGCTATTAATCCTGCCGCAAACACTGCGAGGCTTCGATGCTGTTTCCGTGGAGGCGGAACACCCTGCCCGCACCCTGGCCTCACGGAGGGATGCCTTGAAAGGCTGTAGCTGACCTTGGAAATGCGAAAACCCATGTGGAAGCCTGGAACTGCTCAGGTCTTTGGCACGGTAAGCGCGGCCAGAAATCAGCAAGAAGGCAAAGAACGCGCAGGCAACATCGTGCAGTCAACCACTGAGCGCAAACATGGATTTGATGCATCTCCTCGCGGTCCATCAGTTCTGACACAACTCCGCACTGATAGGCAGCCAAGCGACTATCAGTGAGAGCTTCGAGCCTTATTTCACGAACCGACAAGATGCCAAAACCTCGGCCTCGAAAACGCATAAAGACGAGAAGTCAATGCTCAGAATCAGTGCACGTGCGCATGCCCATGCGTACAGTATACAGATACATGTACTACAGGTTAGAATTTTCTGTAAACTCGATGCTGCACAGGCAAGATGCTGTGGTCGGAAATCCTTCAGAAAGCCATCCACGGCCGCCAGCAGTTCGGGAGGTGCTTTAACACTGCTCCTCACGTGGGCAGCAAGTCAAACATGGAATATGCCACAAGCTGTGAAATCGGATACAGGTACCAACAACACTGAAACACAGACAGGAAAAGAGAAATCGCAGCAGCAGCCGTTCCCGACGTCGTGTGTCGTCGCTGAAGCAGTCGTTGTAATATTGCAAGAGTCGTAGCAGAAATGGTGCGGCAAAAGCACTGCTTAAGAAAGACTTGAGCCCCCCGGGCAGCCGTGCGAAAAAACAACTCTGCACAAATTGCAAATCAGAAGTCTGGCGTACCCGACTTCGGCATGCCAATTTCTATTCTGTTCGTATCAACTGCTCTTCGCTTGTTCTCCTCGGTCTTCGGTCCAACAAAACGCCGAATTAAGAAACAGCGGAGCTGGATTTGGTACCTCAGAAATACCAAATCCAGCCCCGCAGTTTCTGAAGTCTGTGTTCTTTAGGATCGAAGAGAACCAGCGAAGAAAAGTTGATAAGAGCAGAAGAGGAAATTTGCATGCCGAAGTCGGGTACGCCAGATTCGTTTTTTCAATTTGCGCACGTTCTTGATCCCTTTGCAAAGGCTGCTCGGAAGGGGCTCAAGTTGTTAAAACGAATAGCGCAAAAGGGCTCGATTTCGTGTTTCAGGTAGGGTTCTGTCTGGGCGAAGACCTTAATCAAAGCTCCATTAAGCCTAAACAACGGCTTTGAAGGTCGAAAAAGGCTGAATAAGCAAGACCTTAACAAGGGCTTGATAAGCAATTATTGAGGGGCTCGAGTTTTCAACTCCAGAAGCTGAAGGGCGCGATGTTATATTTTGGGGTATTCTGGGCGTGCCTAAGTTCCAAATACGGGCTCTATAAGCCTGAGTGGTCAAGCGCATATAAGTCTAAAACTTGACTTAACAAACCCAGGGTACCCTGAAGTACGGGAACGTGCGCTTCAAAACCGAGAAATCGAGGGTACACTCACCTAAAGCTGACTGTGTCTTAAGAGGCAATGCAGATGTAGACCCATGTAGTAGCAGCAGCGCCGCAGCAGCAGCAGCAGCAGCAGCAGCAGTAGCAGTAGCAGCAGCAGCAGCAGCAGCAACAGTAGCAGTGGCAGTAGCAGTAGGAGTAGCAGTAGCAGTGGCAGTAGCAGTAGCAGTAGCAGTGTAGTAGGAGGAGGAGGAGTTGGAGTACCGGTAGCGGCAGCGGCCGCGATCGCGGTAGCGGTGGCGATAGCGACAGCGGTAGTGGGAGTGGTAGTGTACGAGTACAAGTCCTAGCACTAGTCTCAGGGCCAGTTTGAGTTTGATTAACTTTCTCATTGGCATCAGTTTTAATATTTGTATTCGTGCTAGTGGCAGAACTACAGACGTAGTGTTGGTATTGGTTTCTGGTTTGGGATTATAAGTATCCGTATCCACCGTATGAACCGTAGTAATAGTAGTCGTAGTAATTAGTAGTAGTAGTAGTAGTAGTAGTAGTAGTAGTAGTAGTAGTAGTAGTAGTAGCAGGTGCAGTAGTAGTAGTAGTAGTAGTAGTAGTAGTAGTAGTAGTAGTAGTAGTAGTAGTACTAGTAGTAGTAGTAGTAGTAGTAGTAGTAGTAGTAGTAGTAGTAGTAGTAGTAGTAGTAGTACTAGTAGTAGTAGTAGTGGTAGTAGTAGTAGTAGTAGTAGCAGCAGCAGCAGTAGCAGCAGTAGTGGTGGTAGTCGTTGTGGTGGTGTTGTGGACTGGCATGAGTCGCCTGTAGACACTGCAGAGTGCGCGGCCGAAAGGAGGCAAGGGCTTCGAAACTTGCATTAAGTTCTGCTTGGCATCTGTACCACGAGCACCAGGCGGGCAAGGTTGCCGATGCGATCGCTCTGAGATTGAACAATGTAGCCTCGGACCCGGTGTGACAAAATCAAACTTGAAGACCTGTTCTTGGCTCCATCAACGTCTGGGCAGTTTGGACCACATCCGGCACTGACTGTAAATACAAGACCAAGGTCTCACCTGAAGCTAAGCCGAGGCACCCAGTTGCTGCTGTGTGCGCAGGCTGGTGTAGAAGGCAGACTGCAAGTGCGCCCCCCGCGCACACACTAACACACAGAGACAGGCACACACATCACACACATACATACTCACGCGCCCGCCAACTCGCTCGCACGCACGCACAGACTATCACGGAGACACACACGCACATATATATATATATATATATATATATATATATATATATATATACATATATATATATACAGTATATATATGTATATACACACCCATGCATGTTGGATTTCGGATACGTCGAGATTCGAGCACTTTTGTGCTTCCATGTTTCGAGCTCACAGCGATATATGCCTGAGGGCGCACCGAACCCGTGATGCCAGCAGATACTGTATAGCGTACATATCAAGGGTCTATCTATCGCACGGGCCAGCAATGCATGTTTAATGCTGTTCGTATGGCACGAGCTCACACCGTGCAGGATGTGATGCTGCTGAAAACAGTCCACACGACCCGCAAGGGTCGGGGCACTGGGCACTTGGGCCACAAGCTCAGGCGAACTCAGGTATGAAAATCATATCAATCCACACGTGCACCTGCCAAGCCTGATGGATTTGCAGAAAAACACACACACACACACACCCACCCACGCACGCACGCACGCACGCACGCACGGGCACGCGCACGCGCGCACTGATTCAGGCCCGTGCCGACTGCCAAATGGTATGCTTGCTTCAGTTGGCAGCGAGCATGTCAATACAAACGACGTTCGAGCCACGGTGTGAGTCGACTGCGTCTGCATGCGCCTGCCCCCATGCACCTCTCACCACAGAGCTCTGTATACTTTGTAATATTATGAACTATGGCATGGATGTTGGCCACGCTCGCGAGACTTTCGCGCTTCCAACACACAACTGGACATGACTGGTAGGCCATAACAGACTACATGATCAGCCCCAGAACCGTTTCACATGAAACAGACTGGATGTGTGATGATGTGGACATGATCTCCGGCAAGCCTTGAGGATCCTCTCGAGCAGCTGGGTGCGCAAGCCATCGATGGCTTCGTCCCCCGTCCAAAAGACAGAGACAAGCCTCGACAGAGCTTCTCTGACTCACTCGGACTTACCTATTATCATCCTACCGTAAGGGCGCCGGAGTCGATTCTGGACGTGTGGCATGACAGCCAAGCCGCGCGTGGTTCACGTTCTCCGCATTGGGCTCCGGCTGAACTTGCAGACATTCCTGGCAGCTCCAAGCAGCAGGCACTCGCAGCGTCGTTTGGGACAGAGATGGGTGATGCCACAGAAAACGCGACCGCGACATGGAGGGCAGCTACGATAACCCAAGCTCGTCCACTCCATTCGAACCACAGCACTGAAGAACTTCCATGTTCCATGTTTCATGCAGCTATATCCAGCTCAAACCACCCTCATCCTGTAGAACTTTCGCATGTTATGAACTGGACTTCGCTGAACTCTGAAGACCTGCAGATGCCTGAAGCACACAAGTTGTAATGCCGCACTTCAGCAGTTCGGACGAGGCATGCCCTTCACGGCGGTTCATTGCTGGGCGGCATCCAAAACAACTGAAAGACACTCAAGGTCCCAGACTGTCTGACCATGAAGCCAAACGGTCCCCCATTTGCATATCTTCCAAAACTTACAAGAAGAAGGAGCACGAGCGCTCGCGAAGGCAGGGTGAGACAACAACAGTACTGCAACGGCATTGTAATGCCAAGGAATAGCGACGGCAGCAGCGGTGGTGGTGCTGGTGGTGGGGGTGGTGGCGGGGGCGGTGGCGGTGGCGACGGCGGCGGTGGCGGTGGCAGCGGCGGCGCTGGCGGTGGTGGCGGCAGCGGCAGTGGCGGCGGTGGAAGTGGCGCTGGCGGTCGCGTTGACGGTAGTGGTGGTGGTAAGTAGTAGTAGTAGTAGTAGTAGTAGTAGTAGTAGTAGTAGTAGTTGCGTGGGGATTTGATCCTGGTAATTCTCTGTATCGCTCACCCCACAAAGAGCTGTATTGACTGTTGGCGTGGTTGCCCTGTACAAGCTGGATCACCGTTACTTCCACTTCCACACACGCACTCCTATGCAGGCAGTTCCAACGTTCGCTCCTTTTGCACACTCACGGCCGGCGGTGGATCGTCTGTGCACGGGATAGCTCTGACTACTCTGAGGATCACAAAGATAATAGCACTTTAGCTACGGGCAATGCTTTCTAGAGCTTGTGCTCATTCTTGAGCCAAACGTTGCATGGGCGGTCACACTGAAAGGATGGATAGGCATTGCGGTGTGCGTAGCAATACCACAAGCCTACTCCTAGAGACGAGGGACGCGTAGCGTGCCCCCTTCCCTTGCACTTTACATGGTCTTGCTCACAGCTCTTATAGTGACACCTTGGAACTTGACAAGGCATCGCAGTCCGTTCGCACCCCCCATGAGTTGCGTCTCCGACGCTGCTCACCCGGAAGATGGCACGATAGGAATGTCAGAAAATTTGTTCCGCCGCAACGTTGATACATATAGATCAGAGCTTTTGCATCCCAATTAGAAACGTTGTGACACTCATCTACGTCGGTAACGATCCCCTGAAATGGCAAACGAATCAGGCGTCACCGAAGAAAGAGGCATTCGCGATGGAATTCCACGTGCGAAGCACAGAGGTCACAATCTTGAAGATGAGGTAGATCATGTGTTGTCTCACCGCCATCTTCGCGTTGACGTAGCATCGCGGTCCCAGGGCCGGAGGTTCTCCTCTGGATACTGGTTCCTCTGCTTTCCTTTGTCCTTGCCTTTGTTTCGGCCTTTGCCGGCGATGTAGTCGTGGTAGGAATTGGCGTTCCAGCCACCATGTTGCTCATCTCCGGTTCTCTCACGCCCTTTTGAAGGTCCCTTTGCCGAAGAAGCGCTTGCACGTTCCTCCGTGGTGACGGGCGTGTCCATGATGGAAGTACCACCCGGAGGGAGATACTCTTCAGCCGAGATGTGATGTAATGCTTCGGGACGTCGAGTATTCGGATTTTGCTGTCTTTCAACTCTAGACTTGACCAATCTGTCCATGAAGTGCGCTGGCATTTGCACGTTGTGGTCCACCAGCAATCCAACGGTCTGGACGGAATAATCTGCATGAGTCAAGAGGATGCCGACCGGGTCGATGTACAAAAAGTCCACTGGTCCAGTTGGCGTGTTCCGTAGTACCGAAAACTGTTGATGTCCTGTCACCATCGGGATAACTTCACATAAGACGTTGAGACAACAAAAGTGCATTGCCTTCACGTCTTCATCCTTGTTGCTCTTCAAGTACGTGGTTGGATTGAAGTTATCTCTGCCGATTCCCATCATGTTGGCTCCCCGTGTCAATAGCGAAAGTAACTGGTTCGTCCGGAAGCGCTTCAAAGTGTAAGTCCCGTTGGGATCATACGACTTGAGGTTTTCAGGCTCCTTAGCGAAGCGAATGATCTCCTCGTCAGTCACGTCCCTGCTCACACCTGTTTCTTTGTCCACTCCAGCCAAAGTTCCCCACTTTCCGAGCACATCATAGCGTTGGCCAAGTGCGAAATTCTCTCTCATCTGAAACAACGGCATGGTTGCCCACTTCGCGAATCCTGACCAAGCTTTGTAGATGGTTCTGCATACGACGAACGCCATATACGAAAGAGCGGCCATGTTGGCGTCGATGCAATGGGCGTTCCGTTTGCCGTGGTGGTAGGGCGGCTGCATGGCAGTGCGGGCGATTTGCAGCTCAGGGTCGATGTTCAGAGACTGACCGGCGATGAGGACGGGACGTCGTTCCTGTGCCACTGAATCTGGTACTTGGTCGTCAAAGTCCTCACCCGGTTCCGTGTCCATCTCTTCATCAGGTTCCTGTTCTGGATCATCATCACCAGCAACGGATGGTTCTGGAATTGCTTCGGGCTCCGCAACCGATTCCGCTTCCATGGCTTCCTGTTCCTCGACGGTTGCTTCAGGTACTGCTGCTGCCGCAGCTTCCATCGTCTGAGCAATGAAATCACTTGGGATCTCCGTTGGAGTATCCCGTTGTGGAGTACCTTGGTAGTATCCGCAAGAAACGAATTGTGACCAGCAGGATGTGCATCGAGAAAAGCATGCTGGAACAATGTTGTAGCACGCTGGGCATACCCTCATTCTCCTGCCATCCTCATCTCTTCGTAGATCTTCGGGTCGCCAGTTCTTGATGACAAACTTGATGCCCTTGTCCATGTAGTGATGTCGAACTGTGTTCTCCCTGTGGGCCTCCAAAACAGTGATAAGGTCTCGCATTATCTGATCCTTGCTCGTGTCATGGGGTCCCGGAGGCATCTCACAAAGCAATTCCATGATCTTGCTCGGCGTTCGATATCTCTCGAATTCAGGAAGCAATGGAGATCCATTGTAGTCCAACACCATCTCTTTCTCCAATCGTTCATCGTAGATCTTTTCCACCAGAGCGAACGAATGTGTATCCTGAGGATTCGGGACGCAAAACCATACCTCCTTCACGAACTGGAACGGTATCGTTCGACCAAGGATGATGACACCGCTGTCAGTGATACGTCCACCTTCTCGGGCAAGATCTGTCGAAGCGACATGGAGGACCACAAGGGGCATGTGCTTGGCTTGCGGCCCGTGTACCCGAGTTTTGGTCGTTGCGTTCCGGTCATCGAACGGCGCGAATACCCCCCAGTAACTGTGGAGTCTGCCACCTCGGTTGTCCTGAAATCGACGCCGCTGTTCGAAGTCCCCGTCAGGATCCTCCGAACCAGGCATGACGCCCTGCAGAACGATGGAATCCAAGTTGCGGCATGCTGTAGCGTGGAACGCGCCCCCGAGACGTGTCAAGAGGGTCATAGATGGAGATATTGCGAACCGGTCCTTGTCCAACTGAAGCAAATTGTTCTGGGGATCGGAGTGCGTAGAGTGACCACTTGTGGCCCTGACAGCCCATGGTTTCACCCAGCCATTGCAAACGTTCAGGTACCTCTGATTGTGTCGGGTACGGTCGTTGTTCTGGATCTCTGTAATCTGATCGGGAACCGACACCAACATGTTCGAGTTCGCAGATCCCAGAGTCTCTGTGCCGGGGTTCTTCACTCTCACACCCAGGAATTGTAGCCGGATCTTGGCCCTGTGGCGTTTCGTGGCTGCAAGCATATTCCCCTGGAACAGCAGCTGCAGTCTCTCATTGTACACTCTCTTCCTTTGGAACTCGTCGGTCCTTGATACCGCTTCGGTAATGCGTCTACTTTCGTGGGTCCATAGTTGCTCATGCCTCACCAAGTCTTCTATCAGCACCCACCCTCCTTCATCACATCGAATAACGCTGCTGAATGCCACTTGGCACCGGTTGTCAAGCCATTCGGAACCTGGGCGCCTGGCAATTCTGTGGCGCAAGTCAGACTGAATGCAGGATAGCGCCCACTCTGCGTTTCTTCTTCGATGATGGTTGATGTTGCGAAGGACAACTTCATTCACGATGTCCCATCGATTGTTGATGAAGCTTGCACCCTTGGTTGGGATCAGGTCAAGAATTCCGCATCGGATTGGCCTTCCGCCGCCGATGGATTCGTAGCCTGGGTTTGCCCATTGTTGAGTATTCTCATCATACTCGAAGCTTGGACGATCTCCTCGTTGAGGTAGCCGTCGGTCACGATGGTCCGAAAGCTGCTCAATGAGATCCACCACTCGCTGACTGTTCTCGGGTCCCATTTCCCGCAGCGGTACGCCACAAGCGTCGTGTAAGCCTCGACGGTTCTCCACTTCCGTGCATAGGTTGTGCTTGTTCTCGTAACGGATCAAGACCACATCACTCCGAACGGCTTCGCCTCCGCGTCGCGGTCGGGCTTTGGCCTTGGGTCGTCGGTCCGAGGAAGCAACACTCACATGGTCTGTGGCATCAACGTCCATTGGCTCAGCTTGTTGCGAAGGTGGTCGACGTGGATAGCGAAGAAGGCTGTCCCTGATGACCTGAAGGCTTCG
Organism: Symbiodinium sp. CCMP2592; assembly: GCA_905221615.1. NCBI lineage: Eukaryota > Dinophyceae > Suessiales > Symbiodiniaceae > Symbiodinium > Symbiodinium sp. CCMP2592. Next base: position 15,322 of record CAJNDT010006174.1, on the reverse strand, counting down.
AAGTATCAGATCTCGGGTTGCAGCATTTTCGGTGCAATCTGACAGATGATGTGCTTCACTGCCACAAGCAATGCAGAACGTGAAGTTATTGCTCCCGACCGACATTTCGCCCTGAGCAAGTATTCCCACATAGTCCTGAAGCTGTGTGACGAGTACCTCACGAGTCCTTTGCCTAGGATCGTGCTCTTCAGCACCTTGTTCTTCTTCAGGTTGCGCATCCACATCAACGTCCTGTGTTGGTATTGGTGGTGCAACTGAAACCCCTGGATCGCCCGTGACGTTGTCAGCGGCCTGTGTCTCGTCGTTCCTTGCAATTTCTACGGGGTAGACATCACCATCGACGATCACAGTGAAATCAATCACGAGGTCAGCGGACAAGTTGTTGACGATCTCAGCGACTTGTTCATTCTTCTTGGGTGGTGTCCTCTTGCGTGGGGAGTCAACCGTGATGAGCTCAATAGCCTCGGCCGACGCATAGCGGAAGAATGACCTTTCGATTCCTCTCACGCACGCATTTGCCCCTTCAAGACCACCCCAATTTGGAAAATGGTTTGGGTACCTCATTGCTATTGTAAGAAGCCCGAGTGCCAACTCCAATGTGTCGCCCAAGAGTTCCTCCTTAGGCAAAGCTGACCCTCTGTAGCATTCTTGGCGCTCTTCCGGAGTCAAAAGCATTCTCATGAAACCAGCATAAGCGCAGTTCCCGGCATCGTAGTAGCAGATGTAGCAGGTCTTCCCTTCGGAATCGCATCCTCTGTCCCATGCCAACTGTTTGGCTTTTCCCCATGCCGCGTACTCGATGGCCTGACTGGCTGTAATCCGGAGACCACCGTAGTGAGAAACCGTTTTGCCAATGTCTTCGTAGGTCACTTCCGCACATGCTTTGAGGAACTCCTTGATGTCCTGACGAGGGTCCACAAATTGAAGCCTCAGGTCATAGAGGTGCTTTGCGCACGCCAAGGTGTATTTCTGGGACGCGACTAAGTCGTTGAAGGAGTTGATGAGATGCTGCACCTTCAAAGCTGAAGTGTGTGCGCATCCAATGCAGTGTCCAGGGTACCCGTTTCCTGCTGGCTTGAATAAGGCTTGTGCGTAGCACTCAGCCAATTTCATAGCTTCACAGCCTGGGCAATAGAACGCTCTCCCTTTGACATAGCCAGTGTTTGCGGTCGCGTAGGTGTCGATCCTGAACCAATAGTGCCGGTTGTCATAGTAGGCTTCGGGAACAGTCATGGCGATGTCAAAGTCCTGCCAAGTGACCGTGGACGACTCAGCAACTGTATCGCCCTGGGCACCGGACCTGATTTGTTGTTGCTGTTCTCCCGTGAACCATGTCTGCGAAATCTTTGTGGACGTGGTGACTTCACTCTTGTCCTCCCAGATCTCGACGAGCGACGGGTGCGCAACTGTATCGACGCGGACACTTTCATCCCATGAGCGGATTCTCGATGCCTCGACAAAACATGCAGATACCATCTTCTCGCTGAACAGCTGCTTCTCATAAATAGCGTAGCCCAATTTGAACCTGACCCGAGAGTCCGGTGCCGGCAGCTTTTCGGCTGACAGCGAATGTACGCTCGACGACGAATGTTTCATCTGGCTGTACATTCTCGACCAAAACGAAGATCCATGAATCACCATGCATGCTCGGGCCCGCAACTCCAGTTCAATGTACATTCCCAGCGCATGGAAACCGTTGAACATAGAAGACTTCTTGAGAAGGTAGTTGCTAGCTGCTCCAACGAACCGTAGGTCGTGGTTGATGTTGACAATTGGAGGGCGCGTGGTACGCTTCCCTGCTGCAATGATGGGGTCAACGTACGTTTCCTTGAGCTGTTGCTGCAACCTGGCACGAATTTCCGCTCCATCACCAACGTCACTCATCGGAAAGGACATGTTCTCGATGAGGATTGCTTGGAGAGACAGATGGTAGTGCAACGTGACAGTTGCGATTTGCTCTTCAGACAAGCCGTCCAATGTGGTATTCACCGATTCCAATGACCTTTTCGTAACTTGGAAGTTGTAATTTGCTCCTGTAGAGATCGACGGGCTCACAATGTGAGTTTCGCTCCACCCATGCATGCTGAGGTTCTCTCTCAGTGTGTGTGTTGATCCTCTTGTTCTTGCGATGATGTCAAAGTCCTGGACGAGGATCGTGCACTGAGAGCGCATAGTTGTGGCATCGGGTTTGCCACCCATACCCAAACTATTGCGAAATCCATTCAGCGTGTTCATGGTGTTGATCTTCGCCTCTTCCGGAACAGTGTCGCTCTCGACAAGGTCGCGATCTGCCTCGATCATTACTGCCGAGGTAAGCAATGGAGGAGAAGGAAGATGCACGCATGACACCAACGACAATGCGTGGTATAGTCGTGAGTACATCCGAAGCCACGCCTTTGTGTTCAGCTTCACGTAGACCTTCAGGTTGAGACCTTTGTCATCACTTTGGGAAACGGAACGAATCCTTGCCAAATAGGTCACCAGTCTTCTGATGTAATGCTGAATAGGCGTGGTCCCCACGTCGTGGTTGGCCACAAACTTTGGCGTCTCGTCAATGGTAGCCGGGTACTCGTCGCGATCACGGATCGTCGTCAGCAAAGCAGAGCGACAGCCCTTCTCAACGATGTTGATATAATGATACCAGCTTTCCTGAGCGCCAGCGGGGATTGGAGCTTCCTCCCATGCCGGTTGCGTTGGTTCCTCTTCCGGTTGTTGAGGCTGTTGTTGTGGAGGAGGTGCTGCAGAAGATGACGATGCCGTTGCCTCGTCCGTCCTTGCCCTCTTTGGTCCGTGGCTTGGAGTGGCACGAGGTTCTGTGGCGGAGTCCCGCGCTCGTCCCGGCGTCCTTCCATGTTCAGGGTGCACGATTCCTTCCGGTTCGAGATTGCTTGCCGTAGGCATCGCAACTCTCCCCGACTCGTATACCCAGTTAGGATGCCGTTGAAGGTTGGGCGGAAATAGGCCATCATCTTGCATCAGCGGACTCGGTGCTCTCATCTGTTGGAATTCAGCTTCCCATATGCCCAAGGTGTCACGTTTGGTAGCGCAATCAGCCACGTAGCCAGATTCAACTCCGCATTGGTTCCAGGCGTAGCCACGGAACGACTCCGGCAACTGGAATCCGTTCTTGTCTTGAGCTGCACATACTGCTTCCACATGGTGCTTGAGAAAGGCATACGTGGTATAGTCGGAATCGGGGAGCACGTCAGTAGTCCAACGGTAATGCGGGAGCCCACTGTGTGGATCTACCCACGACACATAGGAATGAAGCACGTAAAGACATATGCTGAATGCCTGGAACGAGTTCATCGCAAAGGCGAGCGGATGTCCCATGCCCTGGGGCATTGCGCGCATCATCAAAGCCAGCTGGTGGACATTGATCGGCGAAGCGCCGTCGCTGCTCGCTGCACATTCTTGGTTGTAGGTTCGAAGCCCATACCCAGTATGTTTTGCGAACATGTACATCAGCTTGCACACCCTACATAACGTAGGCTCTCCCAACAAGTCGGATTGGTCGGGTGCCCTGCCTGACACTGGCAACTTGTGGTAGTAGTCCTGGTTCACCGTATACCACTGCTGAATTCTTGTATCTGTCACGGCCTGGTAAGGAGTCTCCACGGAGTTGATGAGGACGGCGAGATTGTAGTAAACATCCGCGTTGACAATGTTCCTGGTCGCGGTGTTCAAATCGAACCGAACTTGTCCCCTTTCTTGCTCCAGTTCAACCACTGCCAGCTTTGCATCATCACGGATCACTTCCTCATCCACCATAAACCTTGTGATGGCATGGAACTTCCCTCCGTAATCAGCAACGATGTGCTTGAGGCCTCCACCAAATTTGATGACCATGGCGAGGATCTCCCCATAGGGTTTGTCCATGTACTCCTCCGGGGCGGCAAATAAGCAAGCCTTGAGGATTTCTCGAACTCGAATGGACAGGTCCCCTCCTGATGACAGATTTGCGCAAGTGAGTAGCAAGACCAGCGGTGGTGCTTTGAATGCTGCCCACGTGCGGATGAGATCATTGTCGACCACTTCGTCTTTCGTAATCTTTGGCGGGAGCGGTACGCTCTGCGACGAATCTTCAGAGTACATCTGCAGAAACGTGTGGAACTTCATGAACGTCCGCATCATTCCACCAGGTGGGAAAACTTCTTCATGGGCCACTCCTTCGAAGGACAGTTCATAGCCATTGTAGCTTTCTTCCATGGCTCGGGACCCGGTCCTTCCTCCGTAGGAGAGAAGTACCTACCCCTATATGACTTCACGGTTCCAGGTACTCTGTAAGAGACACCCTTCCCCGATCAGTCAGGTCAGACCTTAGTTGTTCCTTAGTCGGGGCTGTTTAGTAGCCCCTCCATCAGCGTTTACGCACTGACGTTGCTGCCATGCGATGTCCTCAGATTCATGTGCATCACGACTGAGACTAGCATGAGCTCGAACAAGGCTGCGAACATTCTTCGCAATTGACCGCCATGACGCCTCAATGCACTGCGACAAGCTGTTCCCCGTTTCATGGTCCAAGCAACCAGATGATTTCATCAGCAAACGATCCGCCTCGGGCATGTTAGAGAACATGATCCTGCGTCTACCACCATCGCCATCAGCACCAACACGATCATCAACCTTAACCTTTGTCACCTTGCTACTTGAAACAAGAGCATGCAACTCTGGCCAAGACCAACATGAGCATGAAGAAGGCATGTCAAGCGAAAAATAGACGTCGGAAAATTCCTCACACTTCTTCAGCAGGCGTTTGAGAGATTTCAAGACACTTCTGAAAACTTTGTACTTCCCACCGGAACGTTTCTCACCCCCCACGCAAGCCCCTTCGCTACCTCCAGGACTGGCACCTGATCGCAAAAGCGATACCACGAACAGCACAGGTGTGCGCAGGTCATTCCGGCACGACTTCTTCATTGCACCGACAAGGCTATCCTCGTCGGCGCTGGAGCCAATCAGCTCTTTACACGTAATGCGAGCGCATCCCTTAGTGGACTTGGACACGGCGTAGCCATTGCCCATGCCACAAAGGTCAACAATTATGCGGTCTGGCTTTCGTCCTTCAGCCTTTGACGGCATTGCAACCAATTTCCCGTCGCCCGTTGCCTGAAATTTCAAGGTCTTAAGCAATCTCCTGGAAATTTGACTGGTTAACTCGCAATTATCAGATCGATCCTTAGCGTCCGCATCAGTCATGTGCACATGTTTGGCTGAGCACATGTCAGACGACTTAGGATGCAACGCGACGTTTGCGGCAAAGTACTCCCATTCATCCTTGCAGTAGCCGAGCTCAACGGCGGTTCCGGGAGATACAGGATCTCGGAAGATATAACGTTGCCCGTGAGTACATCCTTGGATCTTGATGCTCTTCCACACGGCGTCTTCCTGAAGTCCCTTGTACTGCTTGGTTTCTTGAACTTGTACGCGAGGAGGCACCTCAATGATGACTTGGTTTCCCCACGATGCCGCTCTGCGCGCAATTCTTTGGACGACCTCCCCCCATGGGTAGTCCGTCCGCAATCTGGCCCTTTCAGGGTTGTTGGCGATTTTCCGACTCAGCCACGAATTCTTGCCTAACACCCCTGCACCGACGAAGATCACGGAGTTAGGGTTGCTTTTCCTTGCTTCCACCACATCGAAGAGGTAGGCACACATGGCGTCGTCAACTTCTCGCCCCATACTCAGAACATTCACTTGCAGCCCAGGGTCGTAGTGAGAATCGGGAGCATGCTGCGCAATGCAGTCCTTGCCAGGAGCATACTCATTCCACCAGTTCTCCTCATCGACTCCTACCAATGTCCACACCGTCACTGCCTTTGGAGCATCTTTGATAGTGATACGGTATTTCCAACGGCTGTAAGGATTTTTGTAAGTATGGACCAACCCTCCATCGTGGTCGAGGAATTGGATCACCAGGCCCTCCTTGGGTTTGTTTTCGGCGAAGTTGACCACGTGAGGCACAATTGCTCCATCATACCCTTGATATTCCCTTTTCTGTTCGGCCGCATCATGCCATACATCCTCGTACACTGACGACCATTGGTCATAGCCGAATTGGGAGGCTTGACTTTTGGACAGGCCGTTGAAACAAAGAGGTAATGTAAAGCCCTGGTACCCCCCATGGATGGCAGGCGCCAGTGTGACAACCACCGCTCGCCATTTGGCGGGCAGGGCGCGCACATAAGACTGGCCCAAAGGCGGGTCAGGAGGAGGCAGAAACGGCGGCGCAAGGACGTCCGCAATAGCGGCTGGGCGCAAATGCCCCCGTACCGGATGGTACTGAAACACAGCACGCTCCACATAGCGGTCGAACTTGCCCGGTTGATCAAGGATAGCAGCACGGTCCTCCATTTGGTGCCACTGCCCTTCACGAAGAATCCAAGTCGACCGAAGGTAGCGACCAGGCGGCAACGCGGAAGGCGGCCCCCGCAGCATGCGCGGGAACTTGACAACCAGGATGGGGTCCACACTGTCATGTTCTTGCAAGCCTTCCTTACTCGACAATCCAGCGCGATACAACACCTGAGGGAGGATCGGCGTCTGCGTGTAAGGAAAACAGGGCACTTCGCTCTTGAACGAGTAGTGCTGTTGACCCTTCTCATCCGTGCTCTGGGTATGAGTAGGGCGCATCAGATCCATAATCTCTTGGGAGCCGATGATGGCCGGCGGAAAAATGTTGATAAGTTGACACGCATGTGTCCAGGATACGGAATCCTTGAACGATTTGGTGTGTATGTCCGCCGACATCTTGGCAGTGACCTCATAAGCAAGAGAAACGTAGCCCTCCTGAAAGATAGAGTGCATCCAGCCAATGCAGATGCCGTGGGTACGCTCCAAGTGACGCATTGTCGGATTCTTGCCCGTGCGAATCACCCCGATCATGGTCTGGTTGTCGTCGTAGAAGACGAAGTTGGGGTCTTGACCCCCAAGCTGCTGCCACAACGTGATAGCAGGCAATCCAAGACGTGACATGGCAAAGTCGGCCGCGACAATCTCGGCCTCAGGTGTGGAGTGACTCAAGCACCCCTGCCTTTTGCTAAGTCCCGCCAAGGGAAACCTTGTGTGAGAACCTTGAATGTGCAAGTGAGCACCGGAGGTAGATTTCAAACTTTCTCCACAACCTGCATAGTCCGCATCTGCAAACAGTCCGATGGACGAGTCCTCCAAGGAGTTCCCGACCCATCCAATCATCATGTGATGTTTGGACTGGTGCACATAGGCCATGAGATGATGAAGCAGCGCATCCTCCTTCTTGGTCCATTTCGTGATCTTGCGTGCGAGATTGTTGATACTGCGCAGAAGATCAAAGCGGCAAATGCGCGCGGCATAAAGCAATTTCATGAGAATGCTCGCTGCCTGCGGGGCAAGTGCACCGCGATTAGCCTCGTTGACTTCCTCTTCCTCTGGCGCCTTGGGAATAGGTGGAGGCGGAACAAGCCGACCATCCTTATCAACAGGCATGGTGTGTCCACACCACGTGCATCGATGGCTTTTACCTGACTGTGCCGGAGCGCGAGCTGGGTGATTCTTAGTCTCCTCAGCCGGACTCGGCGATGGTACCGTCTTGAATTTTGTCGGATCGAACCCAGTCACGTCGCAGTACTTCTTGACTGTCATGTCCAGGTACGTCTCCATGTCGTAGGTAACGGTCTGCACCTTCGTTTTGTCATGCAACGTTGCCTCGCCCTTGGAGATGCGACAACCCAGATACAAACCTAGTGGCGTTTCTTCTTCCAATCGAAGTTCTTGGCGAAGCATGTCCCAACCCTTGGGCAGGTTCTCTTTGGGCCCTGCCATCTTGAGATCATCCACGTAGATGACAAGTAAGAGCTTCATCTGCGGGTGGAAATACAATGATGGCCATTCGTCGCCAATCGGCTTGAATCCTACTTTCTGTACCGCGGTATGGCAATGTTGTTCCCACATGGTTCCTGCATCAGGATGTCCATAGAGAGCTTTGATCAAGCGACACACAGGTCTACAGAATTTATGCCGTTTTGCAGATGGATGCCAGGCCTCATCAGGCAGTTCAACCCAACATGGAGTGCCCGATAACCTCGCCTGAATGTAGGCTTGGATAGCATCCGCCATCTGAACATCGTTGCCAGGGAGGCATCCGTAGTAATCTGCCCAACGTGAGGCGTCAAACGTAGCCGGGGAATTCCCCAAATCCTGAAACAACGCGGCTTCCATATTTTGATCCTTGACCTGATCACCGAGTAGTACGCCTCGCCCTTTGAACTTCCTGGCAGGATCGTCCTTTTTGAGCTGATAGTTTTTCTCGTATATCAGTCCATGTACTCGCGCCATATGTACTTTCTCACCTTTCTTCTTTGCCTCGGCAACGACGTCGTCATATTCACGCGTAGTTGAGAAATCAAACACCTCTTGGTCCCACAATCCCTTCCACTCTTTCATGAAAGCTTCCATGGCCTTGGGGTTATTGATCATCTCTTTGCGTGTGACGGGTCGAGTGACCATGGCATTGAAGCATGATCCTCCTGCGTGATTCTTTTCCCGATGTACGTTTCTGTGAGAAGTCGTACACGGCATAGACGGAATCCAGTTATCATCCATGACCATATGCGCCGGAACGGCCGGCACAACATCTGCCAAGAATTGTTCTTGTGTGTATTGATCCACATAGGACTGTGCCCAGGACCACCCATCGTCGTCGTCAATGGACACGTTAAGTTGCAGATCAATTTCTTCACATGGAACAATCTTGGGAAAGATCATGTTGTCCAAAACCTTGGTGACTATCTTCTTCCCTATCGCGGCCTTCTTCCGGTCTTTCTTGGCAACTCGAGCTTTGTCTCGCTTTTCTTTCTTGTACGCTGCCTTCTTCTCTGCTTCACTCATTTTCTTCCATGCTTCCGGAGAATAGGAATGGATAGGTCGCCGTGTAGGGAGAGTTCGTCGACCGTCGCTTCGGATCTTGTATGGGACTCCCCTTTTATCAATCTTGCAGGCTTCACCATCATCAGTGAGATATACAATGCCGTCCCCTTTCTTCCCTGTGCTCCAATGCTCGATCTCCTCAGGAGCCAATTTCTTTTCTTTCAAGATCTTGATGATCTCTCCAGGTTCTTCGATGTCTCCTTCGGGGATGAGTCTACCGGTTGGGCCGACTTCGCGGAGCGATCGCCGATCTTTCCCAGTGACCTTTGGTTCAGAAGGAGGCGGTGCTGCACGTAGACCTAGCTCTTCGTCTAGTTCGTCGAGTCTTTTGTCTCCTATGGCATCAATGGCTTCATGTTCTGCTGACTTGAAGACTTCGCCAGACGGCTCCGTCTCTATGTCAGATGGATCTATGTCCTGTAAGTCGGGAGCTTCTCCGGGATCCGGTGGAGGAAGAAGACCATCTTGATCATCATCATCCCCGTTGCCACCATTTCCTCCAGGCGGACCGTCATCCCCGTCATCGACGTCTTTTATCTCCTTACCAGCAAGGTCAACGTTGTCCCTTAGTCCCTCAATGGTTGAGTTCATCCTCTCGTACTCGGCTTTCAGGGGAAACGTTATCTCCTCTGGGAAGTAGATAACTTCTGTCTCGTACGGTCTCATCAACTTCCTGGGAACAGATGCGTCCATCGACAAGTTCGCATTGGCAAACTCCTTCATATCCCATACGCGATACTTCTTGGACCATCCTTGACCAGCAGTGATGATGTATCCGGCAAAAATGCCTGGGATCCCCTTTGGATCGAACTTGTTGCCATATGTCTTCGGCCTTGTATCCGTCGGCTTGAAGAAGACTTTGGCCCCAAATGGAATGGCTTTTCCCTCGAAGTCCTTTCCAATCATTCGTTTCCATGCTGAATCACCATCGCCCTCCACGTCCTCAATGTTGAGGTTCTGCATCACGCAATTCAGCGCAAAGGACCAGTATTGAGCGGGTAATCCGGCGTGTAGCATGGATGCGGCGACCGTGTTGATCACTTCTTGATTTGATCGTTCAGCGAGTGAATTGTTACTGGGTTTCCCTGGAAGGGAATGATCTATCACGATCTTCAACTGCGCCATGGCTGAATCGAACTCTGGTGCTTCATCACTGTACGCCATATGAATCTTGCGTCTCCCCATTAGACGTCTGATGGCCATGACGACCTCGTCAGTGTTCCTTGAGGCCGTGGGAATCGCTGCGATCATTTTGGTGGCGATGTCTCTGATGACTAGAACTTCACGTGCTCCGTCATCGAGTCCGATGCCTGCTTCGGCGGCTTTTCGCATATCAAGGAAGTCGAACGTTACGAGATCCCCCCAGTGTTTGATCACACGTTGAAATGCACCTCGTTGTGTCCGCAAGTGCTTCATCTTCGCGCGTATGCACGATTCGCAATATGGATTGCGGTAGCGATGAGTACACAGATGTGCCAACGTCTTTGCTTCGGCTTTCAGTGTTCCGACTCTGGCCTTGCGGCTCGGCGCACCGTCCCCTTCCACATCAATGATCATCTCATCGTCACCGTCCAATGGAACTTCACCCACTCCTGCTCCTTCGTCGTCCGGAGGTCGTCCGGCCTCGGACTCTGGTACTTCTTCTATAGGAGGTTCCTGGGGTTCAGGGTCAGGAGGTCGTTCATGAGCGTCACCTTCTTCTTCTGCTTCAATTTCGCTCGGTGCAGCTACAGCGGCAGCTGCGACATTTACGTCAACATCACCCGCAGTTAGCACACCCTTGAAGATTTCAGTGATTGCTTTGGCCTCCGGATCATCATGAACCAGTGACTTGGAACTCCCGGCACGAATGTACGGAATGTCACCGTTCACGAACAGAGATATTCTCTTGCCCTGCGGGTTGATCATGAATGGTTCCCTTCCGGGTGGCCACACAAACCCGTAATTGAAGTTCATGCACCTTTTACCTATGGAAAGCACCGACGGTGTGTCATCCAACACATAAGCGTTGATCGGTTCCTCAAACGACTCAGTCTGGAAGTTCGACACAAGATCGGTATCGGTGATTCCATTTGCTGTCTGAAATGATATGGGCTCTGGAGTCACGAGTGTCTCGAGACTGTGCTTCTCGATCTTCTTCTGAGATATGAGGTCATGGCCACACCCAGTGTCCATGAGAAACTTGATCTTCTTCTTGAGGATGACTGGTTGAACCATGCATTTTAATACACCTTGATTGATGATCCGTTTGCTGTGCGCAGCATCGAGTTCACGCTCAACGATGGAATCCTCACCGTCGTAGAAGGAAACTTCTTCCACCCGAGACGTTCCTGGGATCCGTACGAATGAAACTCGGTCTCCGCATTGATCATCATCGTCGTCAACCATGTCTCTCATGATCTGTGCCCTCAATCTCGCTTTGTGCTTAGCGAATTCCAAATTCACGGCGCGATCCTCGTCGTTGACAAGTGCCTCCATGTCGACGTACTTCACCTTCCGTTCTTTGTCCTTCTTCGATCTTCTAGGACACGAAGAAATGAACTTCACGTCATCAGCGAATATCACGTTGCGCTTGATCTCTTTTCGGGTCGACGTAGTCGGTCCCGAGGATTCGTCGTCGGTTGAACAATCCGAGTCAGCGTCGCTGTCAACGGATGGACAATCTGACTCTTCCTCAACTTGTCTTGAAGATCGCTTCCATATAGCCGGGGCTGATGGATTCCACCTTCGGCACAATCTGATGGCGGGTGCCGCAGGGAGTGCCTTGGCCTTGGCATTCGGCTTCGCTGGAGCTGCCTTTGCTTCGGATTTGGCTTTAGCTTTTGCCTTCGGTTCCGGAGCTGGGGTAGCTGCTGCCTCATGCTTGAAAGGACAATTCTCTCTTGAGCACGAGCCTGTGTTCTTGAAAGAGTAGCATATCCTATTTCCTCCTCCTCCAGATGGACTTGGAGTTCTAGTCCTCGGCGTAAAGGGTCGCTCTGGAGTCTTCTTCGAGTGACTGAATGGGCACTTGTCACCATTTCGACACCCTGCATCTGTGAAATGGAACTTGCAGCGGATTTGCTTCTTGCTCTTGTCGCCTCTGTTGTCCGCCGACTCACTCCTCGTCTTCTTCTTGGGCTTTGGCTTGGTCTTCGCATGACTCTTCGCTTTGCTCTGAGGTAGTACAGGTGTTGCCTTATCCGGCTTGGTAGGCGAAGCTTTGACCTTTGCGGATGGGGCTGCATTAGGCGTTGGTTTCTCAGGTACCTTAGCCGGCGCAGCAAGCAAATCCTTGCCCTCAAGCATCTGGCGCAAACCAATTTGGGCCTGAGTGAGGTTTGATTGTTCTCGTCTCCGCATGATGGTACGATCAATGATCTTCATCAGATTGTCGTACGATCGGTCTTCATGATTGTAGGGCAAGTGTTCGTAGTGCATGCCCAACTCCATCTTCATTGCGGGCGAGTCCTTGATCTTGCTGTACAAGCAATCACGGAGAGCTGTTTTGGATGGTATGTCTTCTGGTCTCATCCGTCCAAGGACTTCCAACCACGTTTGCTTGAACGTGTGAAGTTTGTTGTCGCCTTGGTACTGGAGCTTCACCAGGTACTCGAGAGTGATGATCATGTCGAGACGATCATGCGTTCGAAAACTTTCATACATCATCGCAATGATTTGTCGTCCTTTGATGATCTTCCCTTCGGGCCTGCTGATGTAATCGTTGGCCTTCCGGTTCACCTCCAGGTACAGATCAGCGGATTTGTCACCACCAGCGCGTAGCATTGCGACCATGGAGACCCCCAATTTGACGCCTATGCTCTTGAACTTCTTGTGTCCTGAATCGTTCAGTGCTTCGACATCAGGGAATGGATTGAACGCTGGTGCCAGCCATAACATCCAGTCCTCATGATTTGGGTCGGCTGATGCTCCTAGGACATTCGCCGTGCATACGGACCGCCAGTTGTTCAGGTGAGTGAGAGTAGGCCATGGAGGGACTGTCACTTTATCGGCCTCTCTCCTGGAAATTCTCACCTCCGTGACTTCAGGATCTGCGTCTCCATCAGGATCACGCGCATGAGGGTCAGGATCCGGTTCAGGTTTGCCTCCACCGCTCCTCTTCTTATCATCATCGTCATCATCAGGCGGATCTGGAGGGTCATACCCCGTGCCGGCTCCTTCATCATGCTCTCCCTCTCCGTTCTCGTCGCCAGCTTCATCACCGTCATCGTCTCCATTGTCTTCCTGAATCGTTTCAGCGAATAATCTCCACTCATCACGATCAGCTCTGAGACGCTGTTCGGCTTTCTGGGCCTTGAGTACTTCGCTTCGTAGATCAGCAATCTTCTCTTCATACTGTTCCGCGACCTCTTTCTCGATCTGACGTCTCCTTGCCTCATGGATGGAAGCATCGTAGGTGACAGGGGCACCATTGGGGTCGTTGCCCTTCGTAGATGCGATAATACCGTCGATACCGACAGGTCTCGAGGAGCTGGCAGATGCTGTGGACTTCGATCCCAACATCCCGCGATCCTCCAAGAGTTCACGTAGCTGTCGATCACGCATGGCTGCCGCATCACTTTGCCCATGAAATCCGCTTGGTATGCCAAACAGAGTGGCTGCACTGGGCGTGGAACGCGCATGTGCTGGACTGCTAATGCCTGGCACGTAGTGCTCGGGCATTGCATCCGCCACGATTGGCATTGAGTAGGATTTATCTACCTCACCTTTGATGCGGCCAGTGAAGAAGTTTCCACCGGTAAATGGGATGCCATCCATCGCAAGGTTCTTGTCCTTGTCCGATTCCGAGAATGCGAACTTCTCTTTGGCGACTGGACTGACTTGACTTGGGGACCGTATTTCAGGGGATCGTACCTCACCTCCTACGGAAAATGCAGGCACTACTTCCTTTCCTACGTGCTCCCAGCCAGACTCAGTAGTCCTCGAAGACATGGGAATGCTCGAAGGCCGTGTCACTCCGCCATGGTAGTTGGAGTTCCGTGCTGCCTCCAATTCGCTACGTGTCCTCGCTTGAAGATCTTCTTGTGCTTTGAGCGTTTTCCTGAGTTCGCTCAGCTCGTCGTGCAAGGTGGGCAATGCGCGCCTTGCATGATCCTCATTCTGATGAAGTCGGTCCTCTGCATCTTGCATCCTCCTCACAGCCATTTTGCGGTACTCTTCCTCTTCACCAAGACGTTCGCGAAGCCGAAGTCGTTCTTGATCGATGGCTGCGCTGTTTCCAGCTAGCCCTTGGATCTCGTTCACGGCCCGCAACTCCTGGTTCTTGACCAAGTGGAATCGTTCCTGCATCGCTTGTAAGGCTTGTTCCGAACTTGCTGTGTTTGACCGGAGGACCAAGTTCTCTCTGGCGTGTTCATGAAGTTCATGAGTCAGACGCTCATACTCACGTGCCATAAGCTCACCATCGCCTTGCGCTCTTGCCTCCAACTGCACAAAGTTGGTGGCTGCCTCCGTGCGGAACACGTGTAGCTGTTGAGCTAACTCCTCGGCAACGGCATGTGCTTGACGTTGTTGAGCAGAGTTCTTTTCATCCATGCGAAACAAAGCTGTTTCATAGTCTCGCTTCATCTCCTGATTGACATTGTTGATGTGCCTCATGGCTAAGCATGCATGGTCACGTTGTCGTTCCAATTCTTCAATGCGAATTCCAGATCCTTCATCGTCTTGTTGCATCTCCTTGATCTTGTCCATCAGGGTCTGAACAACTCCTTCGTATTCTTGCATCTGACTGCGATAGTACATCTGCTGCGCAAGGTTAGAGGCTTCGAGCTGTTGCGAAATCGTCAGTTCCTGATAGGCATTCGGACCATCGGCTATGGCTGGCGTGGTCACCGATGACGCATCACCACGTGCAGGAATAGTGTCCAGAGTCATATCCAGATCGTCAGCATCGCGTGGTTGATTGGTAACCATCCGATTCCAAGTCATGGACTTGTCACGCCCACGGGTAGCCGAAGTCCTCGATCGTGCTGAAGAGCTTCTCGAAGATGATGGTCTTGACTTCTTTTCCAAGGTCTTGACTCCTTTGTCCTTTGCCCTGGACGTAGTCCGAGGTGCCTGAAAACCAGACGCTTCGGCCCGTCGTTCTGAAGCCTTGCCCGTCCTCGAACCTGTGGATGTCGGACGCGAAGGCGTAGAGGCTCTTGGTAGACTCTTTGCTTTCCCCTTGGGAACTGCCTTTGCAATGGCAAGCGCAGAAGATTGACCTTTGTCATCTTCCGTGGAGCTATCAACGGATTGCACCACTGTGTCATCAGCTGTTGACTCACCAACGGCTGGCGCTGCCAAATCGGCACCGAAAGTCATTGTCGTATCTTGGCTTGATCCTGAGTTCATTGTGGTCGTAGTAGATCAAGTAGTCGTTGCTGTAGAAAGGCAGAGCCGCGTCCGGCTGATAACCTGCGTGGGGGATTGATCT
>CAJNDT010006173.1:197500-369464 GCA_905221615.1 Symbiodinium sp. CCMP2592 | reverse complement strand
CCTAAAGGTTCACGCGTCTGCGGTTCATCCTCGGGTTCGAGGAATGGAACTCTTTGGTTCGCTGCTGCTCTTGATTTTGTTTGTTGGCGCTCCATACATCTGATAGGAGGCCTGGTAATCTGCTTCCACATCCAGTGTAAGCCCATTAGCAGCAGGAACACATTCCACGTGATGCTGAAGACGGAGAAGTCTTGTTCACTGGTTAGTGAGTCTGGAAGTGAAGTTTCATAAGTCTTGGTAGACTCTGCATTTGCTCCACCTCGGTTGCGGTGTCCGAACCAGCCCGACAACCCCGCTGCTGTAGCAGCTGTTCTGAGTGCCTTGCCGCTCGGAGCAGATGGTGGACGCGATGCCTTCCTTCTTCTTCTCCGACTGGAGGATTCGTCCTCTTGTTCCTCTTCATCTCTCTGAGCAGACATCAAGTTTGATGTTTCTCTTTCGTGTTCTTCTATGTCACTTTTTGTTGGTGACGGTTCTTCCTCTAGTCCATCCAGCTCTTCCAAAGACATGTTGAGCTTGTCAACAATATTGGTTCTTTGAGGTCTGGACCTTGATCTTGGTAGATCTTGTTGTGAAGAGGACGATGATTCCTGGTTCCTTCTTGGAGGAGGACCTTCAGGCTCGCTGGGACGTTCAGGCTGTGGCCACTCCCAGAATCTTCCATATCTGTGATGGCTACCTGATGGTTGCGATTTGTCGTACCAGCTGTTGCCGGATGAGTAAACGAATGAATCGTTGTAACCCCAGTATTCAGCATTACGCTGCTTGTAAGCCTTTCGCTTGTCAGCGATTTTCTGGACCTGGGCATCTGACCGGTTGTGTTTCCCTTTTGTAAGGATTGGTTGTATCGTGAAGCCCAATGGGCTATGCCAATCTTTGTCAGTGGGACCCAACCATAGGTCAAGGTTAGAGAAAGTTGAATAGTACTGCTTGACTGAAACAAACAGGCGGATATCAATATCCCTGTTGTTGTTCGTGTCCTGCCACATATCTGAGATTCGTTCCCAGTATGTTCTTTCAGCGGCAGGTGTGACCTCTCTTGGACTAGGTGACGCCGTGTGCGGCGTTTTACTCCAGTCAAGGATATAACTGTTGATACAGTCAAGGTCAGCAACTTTCTTCGCCGGGTCCGCCGGTAGACGATCTGCACGTGCCAGTCTGTGCTGGTCGGAGTTGTTCAAGCAAAGATGTCGCACTTGTGAGTGCCTTCCTGCTATTTTGTTGAATGCTGCAAGTTTCTTCTCCAGGTATAGAGAAAACAAACTGTTTCGCGGGTGAACGTCTCCACCTTTTAAGGTGAGCCTCGACGCAATATTATTGAGATCTCCCGCTATCACATCCGGTTTAAAAGGGAGAATCTCGTTGAGGAACGCGTTCACCAGTTCGCGTCTCTGTTCTTCCTTATGAGTCATGAACGAGTTGAAATGGACGATCGCGATGGTGATGACCTTGTAAGGCCCTTTTGTACACCACATCTCGTCAAGATCGTTAGATGCTTCTTGTGAGAAGATCTCTGCGTATGTCTCAAAGTCTTCCTCTGGTGGCTCATCACCCTCGACATGGCCGTTCCATTCACAGAGAATCGGCGGAGGGTCGAGGTTCGACAGTGTCAGGCACGCCTCTGGTGAGAGGTAAGAGCCATCAGTGGGTCCATCCTTGTCAGGATTTTTGCCCTTGAGCGGGTCATATCCGATAATCTGCATGAACTCGTCTCTCGTCATCCTTTGGCCAGAATTTGGGTGGACCCATTCTTTTGCCTCTGGTATGGTACTGTGGTACCCGAATGTGAGGCGGCACACCGCACCGTGGCATGCCCACAGTCGCTTCTTGGTACCACCATTCTTAGGCTTCATTGTTCGATGACGGTAAAAGTGGTGGACGAGAGCGATGTCTGTCGTTGGGTCACCCTTGACTCCGATGTACATTGAGGGTGCCTCAGGCTCCTTGGGAGGAGAGTGGATTAGCATCCCTCTGTATTCGTGTTTTCGCATGGTTGCGATTGAGTACTCTGACGCAAGTGCTCCTGCCTCGAGTACGAGGGTAATATGAGCTGAATTGTTGAAGCACATGTCAATAAGAGGGTGATAATCGAATCCCTTCTCAGGTTTGAGCTTCTTTTTGGGATTCCCTGCGGGCACCGGCGCTCGATCCATATTTCCCCAGTTGAATACCACTAGGTTTAGCGATACGCTATCTGGGTTCGAGCCTTCAATGTATTCTCTCTTCTCATTGACACCGGCCATCCTATTGCGAACTATCTCGTAATGTGCATCGAGCACCAGTTTGTCTTCGTGGCCAGTAAGAGTGAGAAAAGAAGCCGGGTGGCTTGTTCTAGAGTCCTTGATGTTGATGTGACTCTTGTTAACGCTCTTATATTCCTCCAAGGTTGGAGCCTCTGTGGAGCTGTCATACGTATTCGGAGGATTGTTCCTGATATCATCAAGGCTGTATGGATCTACGCCTGGATGGTCCTTTTCGAACATGCTTCTTGCGTGTTCGCAATACATGTTGATTTTCTGGACTGCCAAATCTACGTCCTCATGTGTGAGGATGGCCTCGTATAAAAACTGACGCTCATCTGAGGTCATTCCTGCTCTCACTTTGGAGGTCTCAAGGCAATCGATTGGCAAGACGCACTCGCACATCCGTTGTTTACCCTGTGGGGTAAGTCGACAGTCTGCACATACAATCGTTCCACAGGAATAGCAAAAATAGCCTGTAGGCTGTTTGCAGAGATCGCAGAGAGGATTGTCTGGTCGAGGCAACATTCGTATCCTTTGGTTAAGGCTCATGGCTGTCCTGCGTACTCCTACAAATCTCTCCTTGTTAGGAGGCGCAGAGGAGGAAGATGCTGACTCTCTGGGTCTGTCCCACTCCTCTTCGTCAGGAGCCTCAGAATCTTTGATCATGAGTGGACTTCGGATTTTTCGATTCCATCGACTAACCCAGATTCTTTCTTGCATTTCCTGTTGCATAGCCGGGTTAGACGGTGACTTCGAAATTCGGTGCTTGGTATTTTCTCGAATCCGAGCGCTGATGCGCTCATGTTCTCTTACGAGATCTTCCTCATCAGCAGGTTCCTCGTATTCGAGGTTGAGCTTGCTTCTGTTGACTCGATAATAGGTTTCTGTTTCAGGATCGAAGAGAACTAGGAATGTTTCCTTCTCCTTTTTAGGAGATTTTGGTTTTCTTGGCTCTTCGTCTGAACTCTGAACATATTCTGTTTCAGGCTTTGGTTGGTCAAGTTTGACCTTCTCAAGTTTCTCTGTGATCTCTTTCGTGGGAGATTCTTTCTTCTCCTCTGATGCTGCAGGTGCAGAGTTCGTCTTGTGAGACGGATTAACATCAACTCGGAGTTCTGAGGATGACGAAGATTTTGAGCTCTTTTCGCTCTTCTCGCTCTTTTCGCTTGACGCCGTCTCAGCGTCTGATTCTTCGTCACAATCCTGGTTAGGATCTGGTTCCTCAGGTTCCGTCTCTGTTCCAGAAGATTCTTCCTTGGGAGGAATTACGTTGGCAGAAGTATCCTGGACAGGTTCTGGAGGTTTGTGACCTGTCGTTATCTTAAGAACTTCAGTGGCGCTTCTGGTGCCGTCGGAGTTCCAGAGCTGTCCCATAAGACTGTCCGGATCCTTGTCGGCCTCGGCCTGCCGGGCGAGCTTGGATCTCGGGTGGATCTCCTTTGCAGTAGTTTCCGTGTTCGGAGGTACTTCACCTGCAGAAGCGGTTTGCTCCTGGTTTGGAGCTGTGTCAGCCTCTGTATTTGGCAGAGAGAAAGACTTCTTGTGAGAAGATCTAGCCTTGGGAGGCTCTGGAGGCAGATTTCGCCTTGACATCTTGCGAAGTGTCGATTCGATCTCCTTGCCGTAATTTGAGCACCATTTCTTCGACTCGTAAGTCGCTGACGGCATTTGTTCGGAGCAGTGGTCTGCCCACCATGGTCCGATGCTCTTGAGCTCATCGTATTGCGATGATACCCAGAGTGTTTCAGAGGGTGCAAATACGGCGCTAAGAGTACGGGCATGCACTACATCTGGTGTAGCAAACATCCCCGCTTGCGACTGCCACATGTTTGTGACTTCGTTCACTACGTTATTTGCGTCGAATACTAGAAGCAGTGCCTTGTTGGCACGCAGCAAAGTCGGATTAGGATTCGCCAGGTTTAGCGATGAAAACTGAACAGTGTCCCTATTGGAACGACTGTTTTCATTCACGAGAGCTTGAAGACCTGGTGAGGTCACCACCTGAGATAAGAGGTTTGATGGTACCAGACCATGCCTCAGGATTGAGGATAGTGCCTGTAAGTCCGTGGCATGCATGATGTAACAAGGGTTGTTCTGTCGAACAAAATCTTCCATGCCTACGGGCCTTGGCGCGTTAGTGGAGAGACGCTGTGCATGGGACTGCACAGGATTGCTCCCCGTTGCCATGAAGTCTGAGATGGTCATGTGTGACCTTGGCCTCTCTTCTTCAGGATCTGGTTCTTCAGCTCTTGGTAGAGTTCTTCGTGAACCGTGTCCTCCCACTGCCGCGAGGTAAAGCTTGGTCATGGTCATCACATTTGCATCCTGTGGGATGGTAACGGCGGCAATTGTTGTTTCAGCCCTGCCATCTTGGTCATAAACCATAGTGACCACGAACCTGGACTTAGTGTTAAGTAAAACACCAAGCGCGATCTCTTGTGGTGAATATTGTGCGAGCTGTGCATCGGCCAACTTGGACATGTCCAGAAGATAATTGTGTTGGCCAGAAAAGAGATCTTGGCGCTGATTCTGAAGGTGTCTTGTTGAGTGTGCTAACCACCTTCCGACCTTGTTGGTCTTGGAGAGAATGTGGAAGCACATCTCTGGTGAGAGACCTGTTACCTCTACCAGTCTTGGCACTGAGGAGGAATAGTCATATTCTCCAGATGCATCAAGACTCACACATTGTTTTACCTCCTGTGGGAGGCCAGTCTGAAGGTGATGTGCAAGCATCGTACAAAACTGGCGTGGATCACGAGCGTGATTGCCCACGTTGTTATCCCAGTATAAAAGGGGACTGTTGTCCCATGGTCCTTGGAGGACTCCTTCGTAGAGCCTGACTCCATGTTTGGAGATTGGAGTGAGCTTTGCTCGACTCGCATGGCCACATCGTAAGATCAGGTCAGCAAGATCTCTTGGACGCGGATTGAACACCTGTTGGTGACCCATGTAAATGTACGGAGGCTCGTTATTTTTCTCACGTTTGTGAAATCGGTGTCCACCGTGTTCGGTGTGTCGACGTGATGCGTCCCGACGAGACTCGGGGTAAGAGCTATCCATGTGTGGATGTCGCTCATGTACGCCTGTTCTGCCCTTGGTAGGGCGTATCCATCACGGCTACGGAAATTTGATCGTGTGCTCATTACGGCACGATGACCAAACGGGATCAGGAATGCTTGGTTAGCTCAAAAGGCTAGTTGCTGTGAGGCTCGAGGCTGAAAGCGGCTGCGGATGGTATAGAACATAAAGTTCTCATGAACATGTCTGATCTTGATGAAAACGCAGCTTGCAGACACAAATTTTCTTTTAGACGAAAAACAGTCTAAATAGAAAATACAGCACATGGTTGTGCTACCAGCAAACAGACTACCACCATGTTCCTTGGCAGTAAAATAATCGGTAAATCTCTGTTGAGACATCAATTCCAAGGAAGGCTACCGCTGTAGCGGCATTCCTAAGGTTGTCTATAATCCACCGAACAGTGAAAGCTTTATGTTGAAGGAGTTCACGGAAGGGTGGATGAATGTCTGTTTCTGGTAAGTTTCCTGTTTCCAGAGCCTTGATAAGCTCATCAGGTTGTGCCGAATGCTTTGTTAATGCATCAGCTAGGCAGTACTTCGAGCTTACATGAGCTAGGTCATCTAAGATCCAGAGTTGGATTCCTTACGAAGCATCTGTATAAGATGGTGAGTTTCCTTTTGCTCTGGAAGGTGTGTCGTGCCTGCTGTTGTCACAAGATTGTTCGCATCTGTTCTGATATGTATAGGTACGGTCTCTGATGAGAGATCTGCCCAAAGTCCCTTGAGGAACAGGCAGGTACCAAAGCAACGCATCAGTGCGTTAAGCTCTGCCACTGTTGTGGACATTGTGGTTGTCGTAATCTTGTGAGACTCATAGTCCACCAGGCTACCTCTCGAGGATGTTTCCTTGATAGAGGATTCAGAGAAATCATTCTTCTTGGAAGAAGCAGCTGCTGCTGATTGTTTCATTCCTTTTAGCTTCGGATTTCGATCTTCAGCAAGGAAAATAACATGTGCTCTCTGAGATGATTTGTCATCATTGTTCCTGTAGGAAGCATCAGGGTAACCGAGGATTCTGAGATTTCCTTTCAGCGGCCAAAAACGCAATTCTACTTCGGTAGACTTCAAAATCCTAACAAGTTTGTTCAATTCTCGAATATCACCGATAGTAGGCTTGGCAGCCTTGCTCGCACACCTACTGAAGCGATAACAGATGTGGGCTTGAGTCCGGCTTTGTAGCCAGTTGATCTGTCCTAAAACACTTCTATAAGCAGTGTGCTGCTGTGGTGTGCATTGTTGCTCATTGTTGAGCTTCTTGTCAAAAACAATTTCTTCTAGAGCTTCAACAGCTAGGTTCTGATTTACTGAGATATGTGCTGGCACTGATGCTGTAGCATCCTTCCAGACTAATCTCTGTCCTACAAACATGATATCATTCGTATCTTCAGAACCTACTGC
Source organism: Symbiodinium sp. CCMP2592 (assembly GCA_905221615.1). Classification (NCBI taxonomy): domain Eukaryota; class Dinophyceae; order Suessiales; family Symbiodiniaceae; genus Symbiodinium; species Symbiodinium sp. CCMP2592. Next base: position 362,743 of record CAJNDT010006173.1, on the reverse strand, counting down.
AAATTCCTTTTTGATCGATTCTATCACGGCCTTACGAAAGGTGTCATCACCGGCCATGCACAGGTCATCTACATGCAAACAGACTACTCCATGTACCTGTCTACCCTTGGCATTGTTGCCTGCTATGGGATCTAGGAGATAGTCAATCGCTGATTCCATGGTCTTTGGCTGAGACTTCTTGAGCTCAGCATCTGCTGTTGCAGACTTCTTACCATACAAAACATATGTACAGCGATCCGCACGGGTTGGCACCAGGCCATAAGACAGGAGTGCCTTATCAACGATGTTCCACCATCTTCGAGGTGCATCGTTAAGTCCATAAGCGGGTTTCTTCATCCTCGCTGCAATGTAGGAAGGATAACCTGCTTCAGGAGGAATCTGACAGATTATGTCTCTCGACTCATCATAGGCTTCACCCTGCAGGAAAGCAGTCTTTAAGTCGATGTGTGTCAGATTCCACAGCTTGTTAGCTGCTAGTTGAATCGCTAAGCGGAAGCCTGGGCGACTCGCAGCAGGACTATCAGTTTGCTGAATGTCCTTCTGTCGATCCTGGAAACCTCTCAGGACCCATCGGGCCTTACACTTAAGGAAGTTTCCGTCCTTGTCTCTTTTTAGAGTCAGGACCCATCGACCAGTGACATAATTTCGGATGTTTCCGAGTTTCCGTGTATCAACGAGCTCAAAGACATCATTGTCTAGCCAGCTCTGATATTCTGCTGCTTTCGCTTCATCAAACTGTTTCTTCATCTCACGCTTTTCCTTGGCGGTTGCCTCCTTCCGCTGTGCCTTCTGGGTTAAGTTCGCTGAGTTCCTGGAGGAACTTAGAGATAAAGCCTTGTCCTCTTCCGTGAGAAGATCATACTCTTCACGGATGTCAGATCGAAACCTTTTAGTGGGTTTATACCGTGTTCGGTCTGACCTCACTCTTGATGTTACCTCTCTGATGTCCACGGGTCCGCCATGCATGTACCGAGGCATGGAGAAAGAACCTGTGTTACTGCACAGTTTCTGTTCTTCTGTGAGAAGGACCCAGTCCTTCTCATCTACGACCAAGTCACCTTCCTCATCAGAGTAATACCTTGTGTTCTCTGACTCGGCATCGCTCTCCGGTTCTGGTGAACCAGAAGTGTGAGGAGGAGCGGACGGTTGTCCGGGGTCGTCTGGGACCAGTTCTTCTTCAGTGTCTTCTTCATCTTGTTGTAATGGAAGAATGGGTCCCTGTGGATGTGCCTTCGGTTTAGGTTTAGGTGTCGGCACCTGTGGAGGTGATTTCTGTTTGTGTGGCGAAACTTTCCTTTCCGATGAAGACCTTGGCGACACATCACCCCCCAGACGCCGAGGAGACGGAAGGCGAGGAGGCGGATGCACGCGAGGCTTAGCCCGAGCAGGAGCCACGGGCTCATCGGAGGAAACGGCCGGTAGTCGCGGTGGAGGTACGGGAGGAGGAGGACGCGACGGCGGCGTGCCGGGAGGCATCGGCTGATCTGGTTCCGGCATAGAAACATCGTCAGATGTGATCCGTGAGCGATTAGTGCTCATTGGTTCCGACGGGTCTGACGGCGAAACCTCTTCGTCCGACATGATGACATCCGGCGGTGTTCGCACGGACGGTGAAGGCTTGCCGCCTGTCATCTGGAATAGCACCCCCGAGAAGGTTGATGGGTGTACTTTGTTCCAGGAAACCTGGTGCGGCAAGCAACACGTCATGGTCGAATTAGGCTTCTTCTTGTTCCAGAAAACAAGAACGCCATCAGTTACACTTGTGAGTGCTTTAACTGTTCCAAATGTACCTCTGTATAGAGTACACTGTTCGAAACCAGACCCTGGTAAGAGTCTTGATCTAAGGCGAGTAATGTCTGACACCAAGGCATCAAGGGACGGTGATGGTTTGGAATGATGCAATGGTAATTCAGTTTTACTCGATAAAGAATTTACTCTAGCAACAAGTGATCTGATTTTCGGATCTTGCAGGAGTTTTGAATCCTTGAGAGGATTTGTTGTCAGAAGTGAATACTCCTGATCAAGAAGTTCCGAAAGTCCCTGGAGGCATTCATCTCCAGAGTATTCTAGTATGTCTGTGACTAAAGACAGATGAGATGCATACGCATCTCGTTTCAGGAATCTTGCCAAACACGAGGCAAAGGTCTCACAGAATTCATAAGGATACACTTGTGCGAGTTTCGTTTTAAGACCGTAGCCTTGAATACCCTTTTCGTCTCCTGGTGGAGATGTTGGAGACTTCGTTTTGGCAGAATGCCTCTGGAGAGGAATTAAAACTTGCGGTGGCAAGTTGTGCATGAAAATCGAAGATTTCGATTCATAGTATCCTGTTTGGATCTTTCATGCCATAGGCCTGTAGGTTACAGACCTCATAGCTGATCTTATGATTAGAAAACAGGCGTTTTGCTTCTGGTGAAGACCAGAGCCTGCTGTAGTATGGGTTCTCAAGAACAAAGTAACGTCCGAGCTTCATTTGGTGGTCTGCGACCGATTCACAGAATTTTAAAACAGAAAGTCTCTTGGCAGAGCCTTTCTTCCACTGTGAGTACCAGCTAGACCACTGAGAATGGTCGGGTGACATAACAATAATAGTAGGTTCTTGTTCCTTGATGATCCTAAGAAGATTGGAGCGACCTTGCGGTTGCTCAAGATCTAGACCGCTACGCAAATCGACTGGCTGACCTACTCGAAGACCTGATAGGGCAGCCTTGTGACTCATGCGGGGAGATCCGCCGTAGAGTTCTAGAAAATCAATCTTCCCAGTACTGGTGACCTGCCAGTGACACTCTTGATGTGGAATCGTTAGGTCTGTCGACTGCAGGGAAGCATCGAAGGTGACCATGCAACTTGCGTGGTCAGAACCTTCTGACGTCAGAGTTTCCTCATCAGGCGCGAGAGGAATCTCCACATCAGATGTTATGTCATAGTTTTTCCTCAGTTTTGAGATATTGACACGGACGATGCGTGTTCCAAGATCCACACCTACCATGGATCCTCCGAGTTCGGAGATCACCTTACCTTTTAGCCAAGATCCATGTTTGGACCCAGTGGATCCAATCTTAGACTTATCTTCTGACCAGTAGAAAACCTTATCTCCCAAAGAGAAAGGTCCTTGGGTCATTGACAGTCTGGCTGCAAGATCTCTACGCAGATCATCAGATTGGCGTGCCTCTTGGTAAGCCCTGTTGGCAAGCTCCTTAATGGCTCTCGCAGTGACTTCCGTGTCAGTTGGATTACCTGTCAACTGATTGGGATCGGCGTTCTCTGGTGTGATAACATCTCGAGGACGCCTTCCGAAGGCCATTTCCAAAGGAGTAACTCCTCCGTAGGTAATCGAAGAGTTTCTTGCCAAACATGCTTGGCGAACGAGGTTGCCATACTTCATGGTGATTCCGTTATACTGCGGGTCACCATCCTTCAGGATCTGAAGTATGAGCTTAATCTGATGCTTCAGCAATCTTACAGCAGCTTCGGCCCTGTTGGGCCATGGTGTTCCAGGTCCTGTTGCCACAGGCTTGATATTCTGCCGATTGTAATAAGCCTCCATTTTTGGAGTCATGAATGCTTGATCTCCAACTACAACCTTTGGGTTGATCTGAAATTTTTCAAAGTAGTCATTCATAATCGACATTGTAGTATGTTCTTCTTTATCCTGGACTACTTCGGCAGTCAACAAGTTTGTTGCTCCATCATAGAGAATAAGAAATACTAAGCGACTATCCTTGCCGGGAATTGGAAGCTCACCGTGATCTACGAAGGTGAGATCACCGAAAGTCTCTGATCTTAGACCAGAAATCTTCGCTCTTGAAGGAGCTCTCACATGTTCCTGGCAGGCTGAACACTTTTTGACCAGTTGGTCATATAGCTCGTAGATCTCCTTTGGGATCTGTAAGGCTTTTGTGCGTTGCTTAAACTGATCCGTACTCATATGACGGTGCTTAAGGTGAAGCTTGTAGAGTTCTACAGGGTCCTTAAGCTTCTCATGAATCCTGCGAAGAGCAATGGGAAGAGACGGCGAAGGTTCTGCGACAATCTCTTCACCTGTTGGTGAGTCTGTGCCAGGAGCAGGGTATTCTCTTGACTCAAGTGGTCTTACCTCCGTCCCGTCATCAGCTCCTGGGACTGTAGACTTCTCTTCAACAGGAGGTTTATCCGCATATTTGCGGGTTTTCTTCAGAAGGTTTTTAAGACCCTTTGGAGTCTTTATCTTCGCAGATGGAACCTCAAGTCTTTCTTCTTCTGGAGGTTCATGTGGTGCAGAGGATTCTGCAGGTTTGTCCCTAGAGCCTGATGATGGTTCCGATGGTCCGGAAGGCTCAGGAACATCTCCAGATGATTCTGGTGGATCAAGTCTCTTGGCAGATGATTCTGCCGGATCAGATGGAAGAGGCTTCCTTTTCCCTGAAATCCTCTTCGGTGGTGGATCAGCTGCTCCCTCAGGTGCTCTGTCACAACCCTTGAGGTACGTGTGAGCCTTTTTCTGTCCGGCACAGGCTGGACAGCGACCTTCCGGTATCCTAACATAAGGCTTATTGGCTCCTAGAGCAATCTCCGTCGCACGGAACGATGTACCTGACTTAGGAAGGTACTTCCTGGTGGAAGTAAAGCCTAAAAGGTCCAATACCAAATGGTTATTGGTACTAATCGGAAGAGGGGTTTTATACAAACCGAAAGCTTCACACGTTGCTAGGTCAGCTGTTGGACTACACTCGAGGGTCATTCTTAGGTTTCTCATCTGTTCAATGGAGAACAAGATGGGGACTCTTCCCTGATCCAAAACTTCTATGGTTGTATCTCTTCTTGGAGTTGTGTTAAACCATAGAGTTACACGCTCCTTGATAAGAGCTGTCTCACTATCTGCGAAAGAGAACTTCGTGTTCGAAGGTGAAAAAGTGAAATCAATCATGCCTGGGGCATGTTGCTTCACGGCCTTGATAAGCCTTTTCACCGCATAGCGGGAACCCATAGCCCTAGTACAACCAGAGTCAAGAATGACAAAGGTAGGGCTCTTATCAAGATTGATCCGCTCGGTGAGAGCAGATAGAACGGTGTGCTGCAACGGAAACACTGCTGTTGCAGTCTCCACACCTTGCCCCTCGGATGGTTCAAAGACCTGGGGCGCGTAACTCACTGATGAGTTGTACACGGGTTCTTGGTGCGCGCTCGGATCTGTGCCTCTACCTGATGATCCTGCTTGATTTCTTCTCTTCTTTCTCCGTGTCTTTCTTCGTGAGGCTTGTGATGCATAGTATGTATAAGACGTTTGATCGTCATAAGCGGCATAATTCCAACTGGAGTCAGTATAATAACTGTCCTCATACCATGAATCCCAGCTCGGTGCGGTGGAACTCTCATAGGCCTGTGGAGATCCAGTTTGGTCTCCTTGTAAGGAGGCAGACTTAGCTGTATCCTTACCTTTGCCTTTTGATTTTGTACCCTTGAAGGAGCTTCCTTTATCTCCTTTGTCCTTTCCTTTTCCTTTGCCTTTTCCACCTTTTCCTTTTTCCTTTCCTTTACCTTTACCGAAATAGCTGGAATCAGTTGGATCATGTTCTGCCTGGTTGGCTCTCCCTTTTCCGCGGTATGACCTAAAACGGCCACGTCCTTTTCGCTTGCCACCCTTTGCTCTTCCCGGTGATCCGGGACGCATTCTTGGTCTTCTTCCCTTTTTGAATCTCCTTGCAACGAAGGCCTCATGGTCGTCAACTGTCCAGAAGACAGCTTCTTCATCCTCGGCGGCAAGAAAGCCTTCCTCAAGGGTGTCTTCGTCTTGGAGCCAGAATCCATCGACTCCGTCGTATTCACCCTGATCGAGGATGAGGAAGTTTCGACCTCCGCGTTTGCGGCGTTGTCTCTCCTTCCATGGCGGTCCTTCTTGTGAGAAGAGTGCCGAATGTTGGGATCCTGCAGACCAGTTCTGGTCGTTGAGAACTGATCGAACATGGTCTGCCGTACCACAGGGTACGTGTAGGTCTCAATTCGGTGACCTTGGTTGGTCAATGCTGTTACCAACCTCTCACGTTGCATCTCATTTAGGTCGGACTGCACTAGGAAGAGGAGAGCTAGGAGATTATCATTTAGAGGAAACGCTCTTCGATGATTATCAAGGCGTTCCTTGTTCCATGTTTCGAAGAAACGTGCGGCGTATGTGTCTCTCTCGGTTGCATCCTGTAGGCGCATGAAGGTTTGATCTGCTTGCACAGCCTGCATGAAATCAGGATGGGCATCTTCCAGAATTATCTCTGGTAAGAGATCCATCCATGAGTTTCTCACGCGCTGTAGCACGATCTCAAACTTAGCAATCCAAGTCACAAAGTCTTGGTTGCCCTTCCATGCCTTGAATAGGCCGAGAAAACGCCACAGGAAAACGTACTGTTCTCCTTTCACGAAAAATGGACGCATCTTCTTCTTGAAGTAATCTACTCCGTCTGGGGCTGCAAGCCTTTCTCTGTTGAGTGATTCCTTTTGTACTGCGGCCAATCCGGAGAGCCTCGTCTTGAGAGACGGACCTCTTTTGGTATCATCCAGCGTTGTTATATCGCACCAGTCGTCAATCAACTGTTCATACTCAAACCACGAGGTGGTGCCATCATAGGCAGGCGCGATCTTGGGCGTTATGCCTAATGATGCAAGCATGCGGTCAGATGTTGCATATGACTGTGCGACATAAGTAGCTGGACCTTGGGAGGTCTCTTCGTTCTCATATCCCCCGGAGGACTGGGAACTGCCGTCGGCTTCGCTATGCGAGCTCGACATTGTGCTGCCTCTTATCCGCTTGGTTAAGCGTTCGGCGAGGCCGACCGCTGTAGCGGACTTTGTGAGGCGGGCGGCCCTTTCCGGGCTCCGCTACCAGAAAACTGTGCCGATACACCCCCAAGGGATACTCCTTGTGAGGAGGTGTATGACCAGTTATTCCCTAAGGATCAAAGGGCAGCGCCCTGCACACGGACAGTAGTTGTTTTGTCTTGCTACGCAAGGAGAGCTTGTCTTGTCTCAATATGGTAAAACCACTGTGAGCCAATGGGCAGCGGAATGTATATGTATGAGCATGCAGCCATTGCTGTAGGTACCTGTTAGAGCTACCCCTTTAGAGGTTTACGGAATCACCCCCTCCCTCCCCCCCCCCTCCCCCCCCCCCCTTTTTCTTCCCTCTTTCCTGCTCCCACTTCTTCTCCCCGCCCTCGTTTCGTCTTCCTCGCCCCCGCTTTGGCTTTTGCGTCGTCAATCCACTGCCTGTCTTTCTTTTCAGGCTCTTTCTGTGTTGTTTTTTCTTGCTCCGTGCGGCATGGCTGGAAGGCCTTAACCCCTGCCACTACAGAGCCGAGGCGGGCGGCGTAGCGTTAAAATTAAAGGGATTTTGGAATCCCCTAAACCATAAACCCTATAGATCCCTTTAAGGATCCCTTTAAAGGAACCCTAAGGTATATTCCTTAATTAAGGGGATTTTGGAAGGTCTGGGCCTTGAGCCCTCGCTCCTTCAGCCCCCACCCTGAAACGGGGACGCGGCCGAATCGCCAAGCGGAGAGCATGATGCCTCAATTTAGGGCTCTTAGGGTTCCTTTTAAGGGGATCTGTAGGGTTCCTTTAAGGGGTCCTTAGGGGTTGATGCCTCGGATAGAAAAACCCTAATTTAGGGAGCCCTGAAGCAACCGAACCCGTAAAGGGCAGCCATTTAGGGTTTAGGGGTTTAGGGGTTTAGGGTTTAGGGTTCGGTTGAAAAACCCAAAGCATCCACGGGCACAAGGAGGGACCCTTAATGGGGACCCCTACCCTATACTGGACCATGTAATGGGTATATAATAGCTATATTAAGGTGCTATACCTATGGGTCCTTATTACGGGTTCCTCCTTTTACCCTTTGAAGTCAAGAAACCCAATACCCAAAACCCTAAACCCCTAGACCTTGGAATTCCAAACACCCTGAAACCCTTCTCGAAAGACTTGATGTTTGAGCCCGTGAGTTGGCTGGCTGTGTATATGTATGCGCTCGGAAGCTCAGACTCTCCCACTGCTTAGGGAAGGATTTATGATCCAGAGTTGTCATCTCTAGGATACCCAGTAACCTAAGAATAAAAAGGCCTCTCTTTTTGGTATTGGGTAACTTTATAAGGAACCTAGGACTACAAAAAGGGAATAAGGGTACTACTGGGCATCCTAGATCTGCAATTTCACTTCAAGACCTGTAAGCCGCCATGAAGCTTCATATCGGATTTGGGTGGTAGCCAGATGCTGCAGAAGACAATGGCAACGATGACTTCTACAATCGAAACCCAAAACCCTAAACCCTAAACCCTAAACCCCAAAACCCTAAACCCCAAAACCCTAAACCCCTAAACCCTAAACCCTAAACCCCAAAACCCTAAACCCTAAACCCAAAACCCTAAAACCCTGAAATTCCACACACTTTCGGGCCCTAAAGCCTGGGCCCTCAACCCCAAACCCCGAATCCCTCAACTTGAGGATTAGGGTTTAGGGTTTAGGGTTTAGGCCCCCAAAACCTTCGCCTCTTCGTTACTCTGGCAACCCATTGCGGCACCTGCAACAATCGTGCACGGACCCGAACCAAAAACTACTACTCGTCTGCGCGCTCCTTAAACTTAAACCCCTTTCTGAAACTGCAAACCGCACACCAGCAGTCGGAGACTCTCCTAGACCCTTTTCGGCAAGGCGGCAACATGCAGCATGTTGCGGCAGATATGTATTGCATATATGACTAGATGTGAAGAATCAACACCTGAACTTTCCAGAAACTGCCGGCTACAAAAAGCGAAAAACACAACATCCATGTCCATGTGCATCTACATGTGTACGCTTAGGTAAATAAAAACATAAATCCATTGCATACCTTCCAGGTGCTTACCTACCTATTTACAGACATACATGGAGGAAGTCCTAAGACCCCGAAACCCCTAAATCCTAAACCCTAAAACCCACAACCCTAGAAGCAACCTGAAAAACCCTAAACCCCGAAGCCCGAATCCTCGCCACCGCCGCGTTGCGTCCGCACTGCCAGTTTCAGGTCCCGCGAATTCGGACCATACAAGGAGCCTCAAAGCCATAAAATTGGTTTAGGGTTTAGGGTTTATAGGGTTTAGGGTTTGAGGTTTAGGGTTTAGGGGTTAGGAACTAAGGCTCCTGTATAGGGTTCGTTTAACAGGGTCTGTAGGGGCTACTACAAGGGCACAAGGCGCCTCAAAAGTGTAAAATCGAGGCCTAAACAGTTAGAACCGGGTTCCTTTGAAGGGTTATTTTCCTGGGGTCCATACGGTGACTTTCAGGGTTACGATGATATAGGGGCCTTACGGGGAACAGTATAATACAATTATAGGAGCCCTAGGAATAAGTGTTGGATTCCGGCCTCTATAGTGCAGTTTGGCGTTTAGGGCTTGCTTCGGCTTAAGGCTCGCTTGTGTATGAAACTGCACATCTGCGCATGTGCGTGCACTTAAAGAACAAACGAATAACTATAGCATGTGTAGTGTATGTATGTACATATATTTATTTATTTATTTATTTATTTATTTATTCATGTATTTATTTATTTTTTTTTATACATGCACCAGTCACTTCATTCGTGTATATGCATACATGTCGCATACAGGCTTTCTCAAATACACATACGGAGAAGACGGTGGAACAATAGTTTCCCAGCACATGAGCCATATTGAAGATTAGATTAATCCATGTAGACGACTATGATCTTCCCGTGGACTGGACCCGAAACACTACTTGGAGCTTCATGGAAATTGGGCGGAGGGGGTATGCGTCCCGCAATGTGGGCTATAACTATAGTTACCCTATCTATACACCGCTTATGACTACCCATGAACCTCCAAGTAAGCTTGGCTGATGCTCTGGCCAGCAGTCTCCCAGTAGAGTTGTGCGGGTAGGGGGCCCTTGAGATTCCAGCACCTCTCCGAAAACGGTGGATCAAAAACCCTACAGACGCTGCTGTTGAGGACAATAAGACTGGTCTCCTGGCCCATACCATGCAGACTCTGAACCCTAAACCCTAAACCCTAAACCCTAAACCCTTAAACACCTAAACCCTAAACCCTTAAACCCCTAAACCCTAAACCCTAAACCCTAAACCCTAAACCCTTAAACCCCTAAACCCCTAAACCCTAAACCCTAAACCCTAAACCCTAAACCCTTAAACCCCTAAACCCTAAACCCTTAAACTCCTAAACTCAGGGGGGGCAGGCCGGTGGGCCCTGACGGCCCACCGCTGCCACCTCCCCTGCCTTTTCGGCGTTTGAAGGCATCGCCACATGCAATATGCCTAAACAGCGCCTCTACTGTCCCACCAAGGTGTATGCCGTGCCACCGCTAGGCATTGGGATGTCGGCAGTACTGCCCTATAATATACTTTATACCCTAAACCCTCTGCTTGCCCAAATTTTGGAATCCTAAATCCTAAAGCTTTAGTGTTTAGGAATAGGGTTTAGGGCCTAAATCCTAAAGCTTTAGTGTTTAGGAGCATTTTTGGCAATGTAAAGCTTTAGTGTTTAGGAATAGGGTTTAGCGCTAAATCCTAAAGCTTTAGTGTTTAGGAATAGGTTTAGCGCTAAATCCTAAAGCTTTAGTGTTTAGGAATAGGGTTTAGCGCTAAATCCTAAAGCTTTAGTGTTTAGGAATAGGGTTTAGCGCTAAATCCTAAAGCTTTAGTGTTTAGGAATAGGGTTTAGCGCTAAATCCTAAAGCTTTAGTGTTTAGGAATAGGGTTTAGCGCTAAATCCTAAAGCTTTAGTGTTTAGGAATAGGGTTTAGCGTTAAATCCTAAAGCTTTAGTGTTTAGGAATAGGGTTTAGCGCTAAATCCTAAAGCTTTAGTGTTTAGGAATAGGGTTTAGCGCTAAATCTAAAGCTTTAGTGTTTAGGAATAGGGTTTAGCGCTAAATCCTAAAGCTTTAGTGTTTAGGAATAGGGTTTAGCGCTAAATCCTAAAGCTTTAGTGTTTAGGAATAGGGTTTAGCGCTAAATCCTAAAGCTTTAGTGTTTAGGAATAGGTTTAGCGCTAAATCCTAAAGCTTTAGTGTTTAGGAATAGGGTTTAGCGCTAAATCCTAAAGCTTTAGTGTTTAGGAATAGGGTTTAGCGCTAAATCCTAAAGCTTTAGTGTTTAGGAATAGGGTTTGGCGGCTGATTTCTGGAAAATCGGAGGCAGATTTTGGAGTGATAAATTCTGTTCATAAAATGTGCATTTTAATTAGGGCAGGGGCCGATCTTGGGGTTCTGCCCATTCTGGTGCTTAAATCCTAAAGAATTGCGCTAAATCCTAAAGCTTTAGTGTTTAGGAATAGGGTTTAGCGCTAAATCCTAAAGCTTTAGTGTTTAGGAATAGGGTTTAGCGCTAAATCCTAAAGCTTTAGTGTTTAGGAATAGGGTTTAGCGCTAAATCCTAAAGCTTTAGTGTTTAGGAATAGGGTTTGGCGGCTGATTTCTGGAAAATCGGAGGCAGATTTTGGAGTGATAAATTCTGTTCATAAAATGTGCATTTTAATTAGGGCAGGGGCCGATCTTGGGGTTCCGCCCATTCTGGTGCTAAATCCTAAAGAATTGCGCTAAATCCTAAAGCTTTAGTGTTTAGGAATAGGGTTTAGCGCTAAATCCTAAAGCTTTAGTGTTTAGGAATAGGGTTTAGCGCTAAATCCTAAAGCTTTAGTGTTTAGGAATAGGGTTTAGCGCTAAATCCTAAAGCTTTAGTGTTTAGGAATAGGGTTTAGCGCTAAATCTAAAGCTTTAGTGTTTAGGAATAGGGTTTAGCGCTAAATCCTAAAGCTTTAGTGTTTAGGAATAGGGTTTAGCGCTAAATCCTAAAGCTTTAGTGTTTAGGAATAGGGTTTAGCGCTAAATCCTAAAGCTTTAGTGTTTAGGAATAGGGTTTAGCGCTAAATCCTAAAGCTTTAGTGTTTAGGAATAGGGTTTAGCGCTAAATCCTAAAGCTTTAGTGTTTAGGAATAGGGTTTAGCGCTAAATCCTAAAGCTTTAGTGTTTAGGAATAGGGTTTAGCGCTAAATCCTAAAGCTTTAGTGTTTAGGAATAGGGTTTAGCGCTAAATCCTAAAGCTTTAGTGTTTAGGAATAGGGTTTAGCGCTAAATCCTAAAGCTTTAGTGTTTAGGAATAGGGTTTAGCGCTAAATCCTAAAGCTTTAGTGTTTAGGAATAGGGTTTAGCGCTAAATCCTAAAGCTTTAGTGTTTAGGAATAGGGTTTAGCGCTAAATCCTAAAGCTTTAGTGTTTAGGAATAGGGTTTAGCGCTAAATCCTAAAGCTTTAGTGTTTAGGAATAGGGTTTAGCGCTAAATCCTAAAGCTTTAGTGTTTAGGAATAGGGTTTGGCGGCTGATTTCTGGAAAATCGGAGGCAGATTTTGGAGTGATAAATTCTGTTCATAAAATGTGCATTTTAATTAGGGCAGGGGCCGATCTTGGGGTTCTGCCCATTCTGGTGCTTAAATCCTAAAGAATTGCGCTAAATCCTAAAGCTTTAGTGTTTAGGAATAGGGTTTAGCGCTAAATCCTAAAGCTTTAGTGTTTAGGAATAGGGTTTAGCGCTAAATCCTAAAGCTTTAGTGTTTAGGAATAGGGTTTAGCGCTAAATCCTAAAGCTTTAGTGTTTAGGAATAGGGTTTAGCGCTAAATCCTAAAGCTTTAGTGTTTAGGAATAGGGTTTAGCGCTAAATCCTAAAGCTTTAGTGTTTAGGAATAGGGTTTAGCGCTAAATCCTAAAGCTTTAGTGTTTAGGAATAGGGTTTAGCGCTAAATCCTAAAGCTTTAGTGTTTAGGAATAGGGTTTGGCGGCTGATTTCTGGAAAATCGGAGGCAGATTTTGGAGTGCTAAATTCTGTTCATAAAATGTGCATTTTAATTAGGGCAGGGGCCGATCTTGTGGTTCTGCCCATTCTGGTGCCTAAATCCAGCGCTAAATCCTAAAGCTTTAGTGTTTAGGAATAGGGTTTAGCGCTAAATCCTAAAGCTTTAGTGTTTAGGAATAGGGTTTAGCGCTAAATCCTAAAGCTTTAGTGTTTAGGAATAGGGTTTAGCGCTAAATCCTAAAGCTTTAGTGTTTAGGAATAGGGTTTAGCGCTAAATCCTAAAGCTTTAGTGTTTAGGAATAGGGTTTAGCGCTAAATCCTAAAGCTTTAGTGTTTAGGAATAGGGTTTAGCGCTAAATCCTAAAGCTTTAGTGTTTAGGAATAGGGTTTAGCGCTAAATCCTAAAGCTTTAGTGTTTAGGAATAGGGTTTGGCGGCTGATTTCTGGAAAATCGGAGGCAGATTTTGGAGTGATAAATTCTGTTCATAAAATGTGCATTTTAATTAGGGCACGGGCCGATCTTGGGGTCTGCCCATTCTGGTGCCTAAATCCTAAAGAATTGCGCTAAATCCTAAAGCTTTAGTGTTTAGGAATAGAGTTTAGCGCTAAATCCTAAAGCTTTAGTGTTTAGGAATAGTGTTTAGCGCTAAATCCTAAAGCTTTAGTGTTTAGGAATAAGGTTTGGCGGTGATTTCTGGAAAATCGGAGGCAGATTTTGGAGTGATAAATTCTGTTCATAATATGTGCATTTTAATTAGGGCAGGGGCCGATCTTGGGGTTCCGCCCATTCTGGTGCCTAAATCCTAAAGAATTGCGCTAAATCCTAAAGCTTTAGTGTTTAGGAATAGGGTTTAGCGCTAAATCCTAAAGCTTTAGTGTTTAGGAATAGGGTTTAGCGCTAAATCCTAAAGCTTTAGTGTTTAGGAATAGGGTTTAGCGCTAGATCCTAAAGCTTTAGTGTTTAGGAATAGGGTTTAGCGCTAAATCCTAAAGCTTTAGTGTTTAGGAATAGGGTTTGGCGCTAAATTTAGGAATAGGGTTTAGCGCTAAATCCTAAAGCTTTAGTGTTGAGGAATAGGGTTTAGCGCTAAATCCTAAAGCTTTAGTGTTTAGGAATAGGGTTTAGCGCTAAATCCTAAAGCTTTAGTGTTTAGGAATAGGGTTTGGCGGCTGATTTCTCGAAAATCGGAGGCAGATTTTGGAGTGATAAATTCTGTTCATAAAATGTGCATTTTAATTAGGGCAGGGGCCGATCTTGGGGTTCCGCCCATTCTGGTGCCTAAATCCTAAAGAATTGCGCTAAATCCTAAAGCTTTAGTGTTTAGGAATAGGGTTTAGCGCTAAATCCTAAAGCTTTAGTGTCAGGAATAGGGTTTAGCGCTAAATCCTAAAGCTTTAGTGTTTAGGAATAGGGGTTGGCGCTAAATCCTAAAGCTTTAGTGTTTAGGAATAGGGTTTAGCGCTAAATCTTAAAGCTTTAGTGTTTAGGAATAGGGTTTAGCGCTAAATCCTCAAGCAGATATTCCCCCGGCGCGGATCATACGATTGGGCCAAGAATCCTGCACTCAAAATCTTGTTCCGATAAATCTGAAGCAAACGGGTTTGGACCTGAATTTGGACTGAAATTCTATTGCTCGATGGATTCGGACAGAATGCTTTCCTGAACTTCAAGCGACTGGAACACCTAAAGCAGATATTCCCCCGGAGCGGATCATGCGATTGGGCCAAGAATCCTACACCCAAAATCTTGTTTCGACAAACCTGAAGCAAAAGTGCTTGGGCATGTATTCGGACAAAATGTGAAGCTGGATAGATTCGGACAGAACGCTTCGCTGAAGTTCAAGCGACTGGAATATGTTGGCTCGAACCTAAGCAATATTCCCCCGGCGCAAATCATGCGATTTGGTCCAAAAAATCCTGCGCCCAAAATCTTTTTCCAGAAACCTGAAGTCAAGGCTTGGGCATGTACTCGGACAAAATATGAGACCCGACAGATTCGGACAGAGTGTTCTCTGAAGCTCAAGCGGCTGGAATATATTGGCTCGAACCTAAAGCAGATATTCCCCGGGCGCTGATCATGCGATTGGGCCAAGAATCCTGCACCCAAAATCTTGTTCCACAAGCCTGAAGCGAAGGGGTTTAGACATGTCTTTGGACCGAATCCGAAGCTCGATAGTTTGGGACAGAACGCTTTTCTCAAGTTCAAGCGACTGGCTCGAACCTAAAGCAGATATTCCCCCGGCGCGGATCATACGATTGGGCCAAGAATCCTGCACTCAGAATCTTGTTCCGATAAATCTGAAGCAAAGGGGTTTGGACATCTATTTGGACTGAATCTGAGTCTCGATAGATTCGGACAGAATGCTTTCCTGAAATTCAAGCGACTGGAACACCCAAAGCAGATATTCCCCGGCGCGGATCATGCGATTGGGCCAAAAATCCTGCACCCATAATCTTGTTTCGACAAACCTGAAGCAAAAGAGCTTGGGCATATTCGGACAAAATGGGAATAGTTGCAAGCAAGCCATAATGCCCGTTTAACGTAGCATGCTAATTTTTGCCTGCTGGCAAAATAAATCTGACCAAAAATTTGAAGCGCTTGTTAAGTTTAGCTGGATGGTAGCATGCGACTTATAGAGTTCGGTCAAGAACGAGGCCTACGATGCAGGAATCGAACTGATCGACGAGGTTTGTGCAGAAGTGTCTTTACCTATCAGTAGCCAGCGGATTCTTGAACTCTTTTAGTATGCAAATCTTGCAAGCTTGAAGCATCCCATCTAAGGCAGCAGCTATCTGGACAGTGCGAGTTTAGCCTGTGCTTATGCACTAACTGGTCGCTAAGCTAACAGACGACGACATGTACCCGACGATGCGGCATTTCAGGGTTATGTGGTAACCTGGGACAAATCGTATTTCTATGCTGTAGCATAGCCTTCTGGCTCCTGTAAGCCAGCCGTCACGCCCCCTCAAACAAAACGAGTTTAGGACACTCACCCTTAGAAGGCATGCGTTGCTGCAGCATTCGCGTCTGATACGACCGCATGCATTGCTGCAGAACTCGCATCTCGTACCTTGCGAAAGAAAATACCCTCCGAAAGAAAAAAAGAGTTTAGGAAACTAAACCCTAAAAGGCGGAGCTGGTTAAGGGTGGGAGCCGCCCTTTATGGGCGCGGGCGGGAAAAGAAAAACTGGAGCGGCCGACCCAAGGCCCCAGTCTCCGAAGCTCTCATGCGCACTCCGAAACCGAAACAACTCTCATCGGAATTGGGCGCCCAAGCGGGGTGGCAACGACTGCTGTGCTTTGCGTAAACCCTAAACCCTAAACCCTAAACCCTAAACCCTTAAACCCCTAAACCCCTAAACCCTAAACCCTAAACCCTGAACTCTAAACCCTAAACCCTAAACCCTTAAACCCCTAAACCCTAAACCCTAAACCCTAAACCCTTAAACCCTTAAACCCCTAAACCCTAAACCCTAAACCCTAAACCCTAAACCCTCAAGAGCAGGATAAATAGAAATTGTGTAATTTTCGTTTCGATTTGCAGTTGCAATAGTTTCAAATTTTCATTAAACGCGTCCAACCAAATTCCAGCCCAAGCCAGCCACAGCAGCCCAGCCCTGCAGCCGACCCGCCCAGCCCACCCAGCCCACCAGCCAGCTCGGCCCAAAATGAAAACTTCAAGTCCAAAAACAAAACCCTCCCAAAACTTTCGGTCAAAACCCCGAAAATTTCTAGCCACCAGCTGGGCGCTAGCCCAGCCACTATCAAAAGGACCCAAGAGCAGGACTTTCGGTCAACTCACCTAAACGGACCAAACCGCCAACCCCAGCCCCAGCCACAGCGCCGGCTCCAGCCAACCCCAACCAGCCCAGCCCAGTCCCAGAATCAAAACACCAAAGTAAAAAACGAAACTTTCGCTCAAAACCCGCTCAAAACCCCGGACCCAAGCCCCCACCAGCCCACTCCCAACATGAAAACATCAAGTTAAAAAACAAAACTTTCGCTCAAAACCCCGGACCCAAACCCTATACAATTTCTATTAAACCCCTAAACCCTAAACCCTAAACCCTTAAACCGTCAAAGCCTAGGTCTCCAAAAGGCCCTTCAAGTGCCTCTTCCAGGAAGATGGAAATTGCACCGGTAGGTCGCAAACAGGGTGGGTTCATTCCTCAACTGTGACATACGGTTTAGGGTTTAGGGTTTGGGGTTTAGGGTTTAGGGTTTAGGGTTTAGGGTTTAGGGTGTAGGGTTTAGGGTTTAGGGTTTAGGGTTTGGGGGTTAGGGGGGGAGTCACGGCAGCTCGCGGGCCATTCTACCACGTATGTGAAAGCGAGCCCACTACGACTACAACCACGACGACGACGCCGAGTACTATCTGACGTCCAAGATCTTCAAGGCGTAAACTCCAGCCCTGGTCCTCAGTTTAGGGTTTGAGGGTTTAGGGTTTAACTAGGGCTCCTTAAAAGGGATCTATAAGGGTTCCTTAATTAACGGGATCTATAGGGCTCCTTATAATGGGATCTATAGGGTTTGAACAGAGAGTTTTGCAGGATCCTGGATGTAGGCTAATTAGGAATCCGGGGGGGGATCTTTAAACTAATCTTGTTAACTAATTTGGATGTGAGTGCCTAAAGGGTGCCCTGAGTCCAAAGCCGCCGTAAAGGCTAATATTTGGGCCTTAATAATTCGAACAGGGTTTGGGGGTATATTATACTATACCTATGATAAGAAACCCCCCAGCCAAAATAGTATAGGTAATTATTTAGGCCCTATATTAAACCCAAAACCTTAAAACTCCAAAACCCTAAACCCTAAACCCTAAACCCTAAGCCAGAGCCTTGAGCCTCATACATCCCAAAACGGTAGATCCCAAGCTATCCCAAACTAGGATACCCAGTAACCTAAGAATAAAAAGGCCTCTCTTTTTGGTATTGGGTAACTTTATAAGGAACCTAGGACTACAAAAAGGGAATAAGGGTACTACTGGGCATCCTAGCAAACCCAAGTCCGGAAGACTCGGAGGAGGGTGTATCCTGCACCCATTCGAGACTCGCCTCTTCTCTAGGTTTAGGGTTTGAGGGTTTATAGTAGAAGCCAGAAAGTTGGAACATCATTACCCTCATGCCCTTAAGGTACAGTATAGGGGATCCCAGCACAAATTATCCTAAGTCCATGTTCCAACTATTTGGGGTCCACTATAGGGTTTGAGGGTTTAGGGTTTAACGAGGGCTCCTTAAAAGGGATCTATAAGGGTTCCTTAATTAACGGGATCTTTAGGGCTCCTTATAATGGGATCTATAGGGTTTAGGGACCGTTGTCTGACGGCTTGGTAGTGAAACTAGACCTTTACTGCAAGACACTCATCAAAGAAACGCTTGATGCTGCAAAGCCTGAGCTTCTAGTAATATCTCTGACAGACTTACATGAACGGTAGAAAGTCGTAAGCCCTAAAGCAGATCGTTCATTGAAGATTACAGGGGATTATTAGTTAATACGCAGAAGAGTAAGTATCTGAATTCGCATATACCTATGCAGGTATGGCGCTAGTTGACTTTTTCGAAACCTTACTTACCGGCCCACCCGACACTATGCAATGCTCTTGGCCTCACCAACCCCGCACTATAAGCCCTCCCCGAAGTCTCCATCGTCGTTCCTTGTTTGGTCCGCCAAGCTTTTGCTTAGGATCTCCATCTTACAACATGTTCTAAACAAAAATACAGAGGAGAGTATATCGGTAGCTAGGATACCCAGTAACCTAAGAATAAAAAGGCCTCTCTTTTTGGTATTGGGTAACTTTATAAGGAACCTAGGACTACAAAAAGGGAATAAGGGTACTACTGGGCATCCTAGGTAGGCATTACTACACCGAGTTCCACCAAGTAAACCCCAGACTCCGTCAGACGCCAGGTTGCTGCAGAAGCTGTCGCTCCTCCGCCGGCGTCATCGGGGCCGCTGCTGTGGCACCGCGAATGCGTGCAGAGGCAGTGGCCGCAGTCTGGGAGGGTTTAGGACTGTGACTGAAGAAACGAATGTCTACACCCTAACCCCTAAGGTTTAGGGCTAATTGAGGGTTTTGTGCGGATCACTTTGGCCTTAGGCCATGAATTACACAACACCGCTGTGCCCGAATCTCCCAGAAGCTCCGGCATCCTAAAACCGAAAACCCTCAAATCCCCAAAACCTTGATCCTAAACTAGGATACCCAGTAACCTAAGAATAAAAAGGCCTCTCTTTTTGGTATTGGGTAACTTTATAAGGAACCTAGGACTACAAAAAGGGAATAAGGGTACTACTGGGCATCCTAGTTGGTCCTAAACTCCTAGACTCCAAACCCTGAGCCCCAAAAAGCCCACAACCTTTTTATAAACCATAAAAGATTCTGCATTAGTCCCCATGGACGCTTTAAAAAACAATCCTAAAGCACGGCCTTAAGCCCTTAGGTCGTACCCTGCGATTCACCATCAAGTTGGTAGGGTTCAGGGTTTACGGTGCAGGATTTGCAGTGATCACGGAACCGATGTAAGGATGTAGGGTTGAGGGCTTCAGCTGCGTGAGGCCGGGTGGGTTTCGGGTTATGGCCTTAAGCCCTACCCGACCCCTTGAACCCTAAACCCGAAACCCTAAACCCTAAACCCCTAAACCCAAGAAACACAAAAAAAATCGGAGCGTGCCTGTGTCAAGGCAATGTGCCAGTCGATGGCCTGTCCAGTCAACATTGTAACTCTGCCCCCCCAACTCTAAACCACTATATAATAACCGTGGTATCATTTGTAGTAGTAGTAGTAGTAGTAGTAGTAGTAGTAGTAGTAGTAGTAGTAGTAGTAGTAGTAGTAGTAGTAGTAGTAGTAGTAATGGTACTAGTCACAATAATAAAAACAACAATATTCACATGAAACCTAACTCTAAACCACTTTCCTAAAAGCTTCTCAACTAATAGTAATATAATAGTAGTGATCATCATACTAGCCGTAGTAGTGCTACGAATAATAATAAGAAGAAAATTATGGCAATAACACAGACAGAAATAATCATCATTGAACTCATTGTCGCAATAATGCTAGGATACACAGTAACCTGAGAATAAAAAGGCCTCTCTTTTTGGTATTGGGTAACTTTATAAGGAACCTAGGACTACAAAAAGAGAATAAGGGTACTGCTGGGCATCCTAGTTGTCGCAGTAATGGTATAAACCCATGACCCCAAACCCCGGCCCTGGTTTGATGCGGTGGCCCTGCACGGATTAGCTGGTTCAACGATGTCTTCACTTCATGGTTTAGGGTTTAAGGCTTTGGGGTTTTAGGGTTCAGGGCTTTAGGGTTTAGGGTTTAAGGCTCTAGGGTTTTAGGGTTTAGGGTTCTATTGTTTTTGGCTTAGGGTTTTAAGGCGACCACGGGCACCACAACGGCTACGGCTACACCACGAGCAACAGCAACGCCAGCAACAGCAGCAGAAACAGCAAAGGCAAAAGCAACAATAACCCCTGCAACAACAACAACAACAACAACCCCAGCAACAGCACAACAATGCCAGCAGCAGCAGCAACTGCAGCAGAAACAGCAACAGCCACCCGCAACAGCAAACAACCTTGCAAAACTCGAAAGGAGGCGTTGAACACCGACAAAGAGAACCCTTACGCAACCAGTTTGAAACCCTTGTATAACCCCTAAACGCCCCAAACCTAAACCTTAAACCCTGTAGATCCCGTGTACTTTCGAAACCCTATAAACTAAATCATATAGATCCCGTTACAGGAACCCGTATGGCTCCTTCAAAGGCACCCGAAACCTTGACCCCTAAACTCAAACCCAAACCCTAAACCCTAAACCCCAAACCCTAAACCCTAAACCCTAAACCCCAAATCCTAAACCCTAAACTCAAACCCTGAGGAATCCACAAGTCGGTCTCTGGCCTCGGCCAGGGACCGCGTGCGCCCCGTGATGACCACGAAGTTGTTCCAGGCAACTTGAACGAAATACCTGAAACTAGGATACCCAGTAACCTAAGAAAAAAAAGGTCTCTCTTTTTGGTATTGGGTAACTTTATAAGGAACCTAGGACTACAAAAAGGGACTACTGGGCATCCTAGGAAACTTGTGGGCTTAGGGTTCAGGGTTTCGGGGTTAGGTTTTGTAGGGATTCGGGTTTAGGGTTTGGGGCTTAGGGTTAAGTGTCTAGGGTCTACAAGGGTCCAGGGTTTGGGGTGTGGGCCACGTCACTTAGGGAACGGAGACGCATGACCTCTCTGGGTTTAAGAAGGCTTCGATGTTAGTATAATAAGGATACGAAAGGGTAGGCAGTAAGAGCTTTGTAAAGTTTTCTTTGACGAAATACCTCGCAGAGATGCGGGCTTTGAGCTAAAAGGAGATATTTGGGGCTGCAAGGCTTGCGGGGTAGTGCGCCGGGGCATGTTTTATCTGTAGTACTAGGAAAGCAGTACCTCCCCAAGTTCAGGGCTTCAGGGTTTTAGAGTCAAAGGCCGCAGTTAGGCTAATAGGGTCTAAGAGTTCATACCAAACGACGCATGGGCCTTGTTGAGTTTACCCTAAACTTTCTTTTAAACCCTACCCGAGGATTCCCATCGCCATATTCATTCAACTACTTGTTCGCCATGAAGCTTGGTGTATGTTCTGAGGCTCAGAGTTTAGGGGTGAAGGGTTGAAACGAAATGGGTTCAAAGAGAATTGCTTAGGTTGGGCGCGCAGTGCGTGTGGTGTGATTAGTTCTTCACCCCGACGTCTTAAACAGGATCTGTTGGAGATCGTCTCCAGCATACCATGGAAGATTGAATTCCATGTGCACAGGCTACTCAGTGGCCTCGAGAACTCTGAATCCCGCCAGTATTTGCGGGAAAGCATTTTGCCTACATTTAGGAATTTAGGGCAAGCAGTTTGGCCGTGATCCTGCATCCGCAAGCAGCTCGGGCAAACGTTTCGGCAGGGGCTGCTGCATCCCGCCAGACTTGGGAGAAAACATTTAGCCGTGCAGTTAAATCCGCCATTACTTAGAGGATCATGGGACTTAGTAAGTAAGGTTATAAGTAGGTTATAATTAGGATAACCCCACTTAGGGGACTTGTAACCCCAATTAGAACCTACTTACTAAGTCCCATGATCCTCTAAGCAGGCCCTAAACCCTAAACCCTATAGATCCCATTATAAGGAACCCTATAGATCCCATTGTAAGGAACCCTTATAGAGCCCATTATAAGGAACCCTTATAGATCCCATTATAAGGAACCCTTATAGATCCCTTTAAGGAACCCTAAGTCCCATGATCCTCTAAGTACTGGGGGGACGCAGTGGTCTGTGGTCTCAGACTGGTCATTACCTAAACCCTAAACCCTAAACCCTAAACCCCTAAACCCTAAACCCCTAAACCCTAAACCCCTAAACCCTAAACCCCTAAACCCTAAACCCTAAACCCTAAACCCTAAACCCTATACCCTCCCCCCTTGAACCACCCTCCCTTAAGGATCCTATAACTCCTAGCCGTCTCCCGGCTCCTGGATGGTTTACAGGGGGGTCTGGTGGTCCCAGACCTTCCAAAATCCCTTAAATTAAGGAATATCCCTTAAATTATAATGGGATCCTTAATAAGATTTAAGGTATATTCCTTAATTAAGGAATATCCCTTAAATTATAAGAGGATCCTTAATATGATTTAAGGTATATTCCTTAATTAAAGGATTTTGGAAGGTCTGGGGTCGTCCTGGTCGTCGTGGTCCATTAGGGTTTGTCGAGGTTGTAAGAGGGGCTTCACAAGCTGGAAGCATGTGTTTCTAGAAGAGTTTACAATACATATGGGGAGTTCTCTAAATTGGGGTCCGTTTTGAGGTCCCCAAAGCGTACGGCACCATTACGAGAAGGACTCCAAAACAGACCCTAATTTTGACAACTACCCATATGTAGATCTTCCAAGTTGACTGCTTGTCCACATCGACACTTCCAACCCCTCACGCCGACAACTATACCTGAAACCACCTCTACAACCCCAGTGCGGTTGTAAGCACAGCAACACTAGGTGTGTCTACTTCTGATCCCTCGCAGCTTAATCCTGCTTGCTCTATCCCCCAGTCCCTTAAGTACCCCTAAACCCCTACAAAGCCCTTACAGACCCGATACAACCCTTACAAAAACTATTCCCAAGAACCCTGGAGGCCTCACTGTTCCATTGCTGGAGTGGCAGGCGTAGATGCCTGGGCCGGGCTTTAAGATTCGGGTCGGTGGTTCGGTTTAGGGTTTAGGGTTTAGGGTTTAGGGTTTGGGGTTTAGGGCTTAGGGTTCACGATTCCCGGCACAAGGTTTACGTCAGTATCTGAAAGTAAAGTTGTTGAAGTTACTTCTGACGGCTTCCAGAAAGCTTTCTAGTAGCAAGCTCGCAAATCTATGTCTCAGTCCGACTGTTAAGTACGTCCTTGAAAGTAGGTGGCGAGACTGTCCGCCCAAATTGAAGTCCCTAAGGGTTCAAGTACCTAATAATCATATACTCTCCCGAATAGTAACCTACATATCTACTATCCGTAGCCAGAGTACCTTATTATCGGGTCCTTTGGAGCCTTAGGAAGTTCGCTTGTTGAGTTTAGCGGCCTGGGCCGTCCGGGGGCTTCGTTCTCAAGAGTCGGTCAACGTACTCCTCGAACTCGCCGGGTTTAGGGTTTAGGGTGGGGTCAGTACCGCATGTATCATGACCATGATCATGAACATCACCATCACCGTCATCATCATCCTCAAATGCTGTGGGCAACCGCTTCCAAGTCGACGCCGCCCGACAGCACCACATGCACTATTCCGATTTGGTGGCAACTCCCGTAACGGGGCTGATACAAACTGGATAGGTACTACACAGAGGATCATGGGACTTCGGAACAGGAAGACATCTTGAAGACGAAGATTCCTTGCTAGTCACCTGAGACTGCTTAGGGGCTCTATGTAAAAACTAGTGTATACACGCTCACTTTGTTTTCACACCCTTTCCTGGCGGCAGCTATCATGACCATCAACATTCAACCATATTATGATAAAGCCCGCGAATTTGAGCAAGAAGTGGTTTAGTCCCAGATAGTGGTGAGGCAGCGCCTAAACCCTAAACCCTAAACCCTCAAGCCCCAGAACAAAACCCCTTTGGAGTCGCAGACCCCATCCCGGAACCATTCTTTTACAGGTTTTCGGTTTAGACTTGAGCCCAATACCCAGTAAGGAATATACCTCATACTAGAACATGAAGCCGTCAACAATTTGGGGCATTTACTTTTGGGCTCCGTCGATAACTCAACTAAACAGACCTACTTCCAACTGCTGCTGCGGCGCTCTTCTGATGCGTTGTCATCCTTTCTTTCGCCCTGGGACAACAAGTTGATAGTGATGGGAAGCTGTGATTTATTGAAGGGGGGCTTGGGTGACCTAGTTCAAGGCTCACCGGACTTAGTAAGCACGGTAAGAAGATGTGGAAGGTAGGGTTACAACTAGGATAACCCTACTTCGGGCACTTACACAGTAACCCCAGGTATTAGTTATCACGTCAACCCTGTGTATTGAGTTCCCTGAGACCTTAGGCAGGGTGTAAAGTGGAATCCAGGCTTCTTGTCTAGATTAAGGCTTCGGGTGTTGGAATGCTTTTTGTGTGGTTTAAGGCTTCCGCTTTCATGTAGGGCCCTAAACCCTAAACCCTAAACCCTAGAGGTTGTCCCCCACCAGTGGGTGGCCCACCAGCTCGCAAGTGACGAGGGACTCCAATCATCCTACTCAATCCCAGCCGGGCTCACGCTAGGCTTCAGGAGCCCCTTAATTAAGGAATATACCTTAGGGTTCCTTTGAAGGGATCCTTAAAGGGATCTGTAGGGTTTAGGGTTTAGGCGATTCTAATACCCCTTAATTAAGGAATATACCTTCAATTATAGTAGGATCCCTTCTATGATTTAAGGAATATTCCTTAATTAAGGGATATTGGAGTCTCTGGGTGGGGACTTGGAGATTGAAGGGTTTTTTGGGTGGGTTTCGCCAGCCCATCAAAAAGTTGCTTCGGGGAGCACCAGCGGTTTAGGGTTTAGGGTTTAGGGTTTAGGGTTTTGGGTTCCCAGAGACTCCAATACCCCTTAATTAGGAAAAAACCTTAAATCATATTAGGGTCCCTACTATAATTTCAGGTATATTCCTTAATTAAGGGGTATTGGAGTCTTTGGGTTGAGGATTTTGCTCCCGAAGCCCCATGCGAAGCTCCTCTTGAGAGACCTGAAAACCTCCATTCTGGAGTAGGAAACCGCAGCCTTGGGTCCAAAAGTCTCTACAGTGAACCCCAGAAAGTTGGAACATGGTTTAAGGATGATTCGTGCTGGGATTCCCCATACTTTACCTTAAGGGCATGAGGATAATGGTGTTCCAACTTTCTGGATTCTACTATAAAGTCCTGAAATCCTAAACGTCCGTGAGAGACCTCACTGGCTGATATTGGGCTTAGATTTCAGGGCTGAGGGTTCATACGACCCTCATCCCTTCGAAACGCTTCCGGAGCCCTAAAACCCTGCCGAAGCCTGATGAAACACCTGGGGGTTCAAACTTATTCCTGCGACCCAAAACCCAAAAACCCCAAATCGCGTAAATAAGGCGAAATCCTACAACCGGAAGCCTTATACGCCCCAAACGAATCTAAACCCTAATTGAACCCTGAACCCTAGAACCTAAACCCAACACCCTAAATTCACAATCCCAAACCCTGAACTCCAAACCTTATGGCTATGGAAACTGCATAGCCCCCTCAACGGGACCTTAAAGCCCAAACTGGGGTCGCTGCTTCTCGCTCTTGGCCTTCTTTGGCGGGCGCGATCTCAGCTCCCAGGCCTGCATGGGCTTTCTGGCAAAACTCCTTAAACCCTAAAGGGTTTCAGGGGTCAGGGCATGGGTTTTCTTGAATGGCTCTGTAAGGGTTCCTTCCAGGGGTCCTTTAAGGGTGTAGCCTTTGGGGGTCCTGTATGGTAGAAGCCAGAAAGTTGGAACATTAGTATCCTCATGCCCTTAAAGTAAAGGATAAGAGATCCTAGCACTAATCCTCCTAAACTCATGTTCCAACTTTCTGGCTTCTATTGTAGAAGGGCCCAGGTAGGACCGGATTGCACTCTCCAAGAGCCCACTTCTTGACTTTGCACTAAGGGTTTAGGGTTTAGGGTATCGGTAAGAAACCCTAAACCCTAAACCCTAAACCCGGGCTTCGTGGCTTTAAGGGTCAGGGGTCCTAAAGGGTCTCTTCAACGGTACTATACTTGGAGGATCATGGGACTTAGTAAGTATGGTTGTAAGTACCTTAAGGGGGGTTATACCAGGACCCCCCAATGGCCCTTTAATGGAGCCCTAATGGCCCTTAATAGTAGGTATTTGGGGTTTATTAGAGGGTAGTTGGGGGGTCTAGGTAAGTAATTATAAGTATAGTTACCTTAGTTATAACCTTGCAGGTTTTCCCGTTCAGTTTTGGTCAGTTTGTCAGTTCGTTGATTGAGGCTGCTTCTCAGGGCTGAGGGATTTTGGGCATTGGGCTTTTGGTGGGCTTCGTAAGATCCTAGCACCTTCAGGGTTTGAGGGTCTAGGGTTCTGTATAGTATTGCGGCACTCGCACCCAGAACCAGAGGCCTCAAACAGTGCCGGGGGCGGATTTTATATCACCATCACCCAGCCGTCTTGCAAAGCTTCATGGGATCCGGTAGCATGTGTTAAAACCCTAGGTGTTGGCCACAAATAATTGAAACCCTAAGTCCATACCGTGAAATTTGGAAGCTAGAACGACTAAGGAGAAGACACAGACCATCGCAGAACAGCTGCACAGCAGCCGTAGTTGTAAGTTCAGACGACCGATCAACTCTCGCGAATCCGACTGAAGAGCATGCACCATTGACTCAAGTAACCTGCAGTATCAACAATAAGTTATTCGCCGAATTCATTCCAGCAGAAACCGTAGAGCCAGCGAAGGAAAACAAAAGTTCGCCCAATCTGACGGCCAACAGGAATGGGATTTCAGAGAATAATGGATCCCCCCCATACAGACCCTGAGTAGTAAGTTAGTCAGAAAGGGTCCAAGATGTGCTCACAGTTATACTAAGAAACCCCCTATGCTGGCAAGACCTTGCAAAGCTTGGTAAACCTCGAAAACATATGTCAACAAGCGGACGAACCCTCAAACCTCAAGCTTAAACACCCGAATCCCCGAACTGGGAACCCTCAGCTGTAAAATCCTGCACAGAACGCTTCGTTGAAGAAAACTTATCTAGGTGGGGCTTTTAGAGCCTTTGGAAAATATTAGTAAATAAGATCCTCTTAAGCCCAATAAGGGAAAATATAAAATGCCCCAAAGCCCTACCTAGTTATAAAGGAGCCCAGCAAGCCTGCAAGGAACCCCTTAGAAGACGAAACAAGAAACCCGAAACCGCAAAATCTCCTTTCCCTGCAGAAGATCCACCTTGGCAGCTGCTGCACCGTCCTCTGCTAATGTTGGACAGTACCCCAAACCTAAACCTAGATATACAAAAAAAGGCTGGGCATTTTAGGGCTTAGGATCAGTGCTCAGAGACTGCGTGGAACTTCAATTGCGGAGCCTTTGGCAGAGAACGGAGTTCGTGCGTAGCTCAGGGAAAAGAGTTTATGGTTTGGCATGGTTTCACGCGTAGTGACTGGAGTTCATGGGCAATTCTCAGCAGGCCTGCAGGTACTCTACTAAAGGAAATGAATCTTTGCGCGGGGTGCAGGGATTCTGAACGCAGCAGGATCCGTAAGCTAAGTGACCCTAACTCTCGGAAACGCATGCAAAAGCTTCTAACAGCCTATAAAAGCCCTCAATACCTATAACACCCTTGTGAAGAACACCTTATGCAAGTTGTGCAACCATAACAGGAAGCTGATAGAATGTGACCCCCAAGCCCTGGGCCCTGAACCCCAAACGCTGCACTAAACCCTACACCCTAAACCCTAAGCCCTAAGCCCTAAACCCCAAGCCCTGAACCCTAAACCCTAAACCCTAAGCCCTAAGCCCTAAACCCTAAGCCCTAAAGCCTAAACCCTAAACCCTAAGCCCTAAACCCTAAACTGCAAGTATTGGGTCTTCCATCTTCTGGGGTTCGGGCCTTTGGTGGGTTCGGGAAGCCCCCTAAACCCCGCGTGCACCGAAGGGTTCAGCCAGCTTGCCAAAAAAAACCCTAAACCCCTAAATGGAACTCCGGAAAGTTGGAATATGGAATAATGGTAGGGTCCCCTATAATTCACCTTAATTAAAGGGTTTAGGATAATGATATTCCAACTTTCTGGCCTCTACTGTAAACCCCTAAACCCGGGATCAGGGGTGCAGGGGCCTTGGAGCTCAAGTGCTTTACTAGGATACGTAGTAACCTAAGAATAAAAAGGCCTCTCTTTTTGGTATTGGGTAACTTTATAAGGAACCTAGGAACCTAGGACTAGAAAAAGGGAATAAGGGTACTACTGGGCATCCTAGTTTAGATGTTGGGTTACCTGGGTTTGGGGTTTAGGCTGGGTTTCGGTTGGGATGCCGTCGCACCTGTTGAAGGTCGTCCCATGGGCTGCGGTGATGGTCTGGTCGTGGGTGGCGTCGGGCACCCTCAAATCGCTCATGTAGTCGATTTCCGGGGCTAGGCCGGGGAGCTCGAAAATGGTTGCTCCGTACTTAAAGGATCATGGGACTTAGTACCTAGGGTTACAATTAAGGTAACTATACTTATAGTTACTTATAACCCATCTTGAGGTACTTATAATCATACTTACTAAGTCCCATGATCCTCCAAGTACCAGCTCCCCTCAGCTTGCCAGAACTGCACAGTCTCTGGGAGCTTCTCTTTGACCCGTCTGAGTCAGAAGTGGCGCTGGTGCCTTGGCCGCTTCCCAGATGCGGGCCTCCACGGCGGCCACATCATCTTGTAGTATCCTTAAGGGAGGGGGGTCCAAGGAGGGTATATAGCCTAGTGATCCCTAATTCTCCCTAGTACTCCCTAAGGTTCCCTTACAGTCCCTTAAGGATTCCTTATACCCTCCCCCCTTGAACCACCCTCCCTTAAGGATCCTATAGTTATCGGTAAGTCTCCGGACTCCACCTGGCCCCCAGGCTGGCAAGCATGGCTTCAAGATTTACGGTTGAGGATTAGAGATTAGGGTTAGGTATGACCCCCTTACAGTAAGAGGCTATAATAGGGCTACTATTAAGGTCCCAATATATCTATATTATGAATATGATTCAACTATGACCGAGTGGGGGCCGTACCCAAGATTAGGGCTTTGAGTCGAGGATTTAGCCGTATAGCGATGTGGCCAACTCAAACGGGGCTTGGGGAAGAACTTCAGATGGTCTAAAAAACAAGCCAATCCCTAAACCCTAAACCCCTGAACCCTGAACACCTAAACCCCTAAACCCTAAACCCTAAACCCCTCACCCTTAACCCCTAACCCCTAAACCCCCAACCCCTAAACCCCTAAACCCTACAGATCGAGAGGTTTAGGGTTCAGGACCACCGAGGCCCTCACAAAAAAGCTGCAAAGCCCCGGATTATGGCGAGGATGCTCGCAAGGGGTAGGGTTTAGGGTTTAGGGGTTCCTTTAAAGGGACTCCATACCAGGGTTTAGGGTTCCTTTAAAGGGATCCATAAGGGGTTTAGGGTTTAGGGTTCACGTTTGTTGGTTTAGGTTTTAGGGTTTGTTAGGGTTTAGCGGTTTGATTTGGATAGCATAAGCTCATTGAATTTGCGCGTAGGGATTTTTGGAGATTTTCAACGGACGTCATCATGAGGGCTGTGTAAACTATTACTCTTGCTTTTTTGCGGCAAAGAGATGCCAAATAACAGCCCAGAAGAAACGCTTCATCTAGGTTGTTGTTAGAAGCGGACTGTCTGAATCTTCCCCTAATCCCCAAAGCCTCAACCCAAAACAATCGAAGCCGCTCCCAAACCGAAACTCCATCTTCCTGAAACCCAAGCCCTGAACCCAGATTCACAACCCTCACCCCGAAGCTCCCGAAACTAATCCTAAACCCTACTGAGAGGCTCGTGGGACTTAGTAACTAGGGTTAGACTTAAGGTAGCCATATTTACACTTGCTTATAACCCTACTTAACGTACTTATGGCCATACTTACAAAGTCCCATGATCCTCAAAGTAAACCGTGCAACAGTCCTCGCCCTTCTTGTCGGCATCCGCCTTTATCGCAGCTTTCACAGACCTCAGAAGCTCCGCATCAAACCCCACGTCCGAAATCCTATAACCCCGGATCTTAGGCCCCAAAGGCTGACCCAAACCCAAACAATTAAATTACGCCGAACGCTTTAATCCCTAAACTCTGAACCGTGAACCTCAACCCCTCACCTCAACCCTAATCCCTAAACTCCCAAAACCCTAAATCGCAAATCCTAAACCCCAAACCCTGAACTCTATACCATGGACCCCAAACCCATCCAGCCCTAAACCCACGGGATGCCAAGAAGCATGAGGCCTTTTTGGCCCCACGGGCTCGTGAAGCGGAGGTAGGTCTTTCCCTGGCTTAGGAATTTAACGTTCGCGGCTCAGGGTTTAGGGTTTGGTGGCTTCAGGCTTCAGGGTTTGAGATATCTGGGTCTTTGACCCTACACTGTGAACTCTTTAACTAAAGGGTCGAGAGTTGAGGGCTGAAGAAACAAACGCACCTGAAAGTAACATCGAGGACCCGCCTAAACCCAATTACCCTTGCACCACCCTAGACCTAAGAGTAACCTAGGAATAAAAAGGGTGCCCTTTTTGGTTTAAAGGGGGCTATAAGGGAACCTAAACCCTAAAAAAGGGAATAAGGGCCTACTCCGGGTCCTAGAACCCTTAAAAGCAACACTGAGAAGGAACCGGCTTTAGGACTCTTGGCAAGTACGTCAGAGCTGTCTTTTCTTACCTTCGGTTAGTAGGGAATGGAGGAATGGGGTACAATAAAACTACTATTACTACCATTCTTCCATTCCCTACTGACCAAAGGGAAGTTTTAGCAGAAGGCCAGTCTGTTGGCTTTGCATGTTTCAGCCGATGAGGCCTGCGTCGACGGTTCCAGGGTTGAGAGGGGTCTGGGTTCACAAGCGTCGAAGGTTGAAGAGTTGAAATTTCTTTAGGTTCCTCTTGAGTGAACTATAGACGACACCAATCTCTCAGCCCCAAACCTCCCTCATGAACGCGTCTTGAGCTTTCCCTGAACCCTGAAGCCTAAACCCTGCTTGTAGGACCCTTCCACACTTTCCGGACCCTGCATTCTCTATCATAACCTGCCTTGAAGAGCCCCGATAAAATCTAGGTCTTTCTAGAAAGCGTCATTAGGATCCGAATGCAAAAGTTTTGGGAGAGGGTTGATGAATCAGGGTCTCTCCTACTCTGGATGGGTGCCAAAGTACGTATAGCCAAGATGAATTACTTCTACTTACAACCATGTCTGATGAATCCCCTCCTGATTCTTCGAGCGCCCTATACATCAAAGCGTAGATCCGATAAAATCCGCCTTAAACTCTACCCTAAACATGGAACCCTTGGAACCCGCTCCGAATCCCTAAACGGTTCGGTTCCTTTAGGGAAGCCCTTTAAGGAATCGTTAGCAGCCTAAACCAATCCACTCGGTGCCCCTCATCCTTTACTTCTCCATCGTAGATCCAAGTCAGCCTAGATTCGCAGGAAACCTCCCCGTCTTTTCATGCTTGAGGACATAGAGAACTTACGTAGGGTTTAGAAGTTTAGGGTTTGTGATTTCGCCGAAGTGCAAACTTGAAACCTTGCATTTGAACCGTGAAAACCGTTATGAAGCCGACCAGCGATTCAAACAAACACCTACGTGATTCTATGGAAACCCCACAGCACAGCACGGGGCCTAATTAATTCCTTTGCGGCTTCGAAGGGTCTGACACCACGAACTTCATAGACATGTCGGAACTCCTGCGGGAATAACCTTCCTGGCTATTTAGGCCCGCCATATTGGAAAGCTCCCCCTGAGCCCGAAATCCTGACCCTCTCAACCCTAAAATAACCCAAACCGTATACTTTAAACCCCAAAGACCTCAAACCCTATAGCACCCTTATAGATCCCTTATAGGAACCCTGATCGTTCCTTTAAAGGACCCCTCCCTAACCGGCAAAAGACTGGATTTGGTCTCGACGGCCTGGCAAGCACCCGACTTGTACGTATGCTCAATGCACTTCCAGCCTTCCAAGATTCAGCGCTTAGGGTTGGGTTGAAACCCAAAACCCCAAATATACTACCTATAAGCCCTAAACCCTAAATACAAACCCTGGCGCTTATATGAGTTTTAGGGCTTCAGAGCTGCGAGGGTTGGGGCTCTGGGCTTAGGGCTTAAGCATTCCACCTTGCATCACACCTTACACCCCAAAGCCTCAACCCTGATTCGAGCTTGAGAGCTTAGGGCATACAGGCCTGCTGGGGCGGGGGGGAACTGCGGCTGCTGCGGGAGCCACAGCCTGAGGTGGCCCAGAAGTTGCTCGCACAGGTGTTGGCATCACGATCGGGGCGGCTGTGGTGGCTTTGGCATGTGCCGGGAGAGGCGCCTTTACAGCTGGCCTCGCACTTGCTGGCGAAGCTGTACTTGGTGGAGGCAGTGCATGGCTGCTTTGTTCCGACTGACTCAGCATCCTGGCAACATCGTTGCTAGCGGAGCCTTCGCCAAACAGAGAGCAACCGGGCGCATGTAGGACGTGTTCCAGCCATATCCTTGAGCAAGATCTTCCACCGTGTGGTCAGTCAATGTGAATGGCAAGCGCACAGATAATTCCTGGTAAAGGATGGAGCCGCAAATTGGACTCGCCTAAATGCAATCTGGAACCTGTGGTTGAACTCCTCGTAGGATGTCACACCCGCAAAAGCAAAAATGGCAAAGGTCAAGTCAGACTGTCACTAAATTGTTGCATCAACCAAAGTTGCAAACAACTGTGATATACAAACTGGCTCTTGATCTTTTTGCTTCATGTATTTAACGGACGGTTTGCTTGACTTCCTGCTGCCATCAGGGCTTTACAGGGTTTGGGGATCCCTGATGATCCCAACCCCTAATCCCCAAATCCTGTGCAACAAATCCCGGTTCCACATGGGTACTGTAGGGGTTCTGATAAGGCTTCTTGATTGGAGTTGCTTTTGTTTAATGTTGGTAAGGCTCCATAGGGGTTTGGGGTTCTTTCTTTAAGGTGGAGGGTTGAGGAACACCGACCGTCTGATGCTCTCTATTAACCACCCATCTCTATGCCAAAACGATACTCGGTGACATAGCTAACACACCCAACGCCCTGCAGCCGAGAACAGTAAAACTAAAGACCCTGGAAAAAGCGTGAGAACCTAAATGGAGCTCCCCAAACCCTAAACCCTAAACCCTAGGACCCTACGGCGCAGGAACAGAAGAAAGCCCAATAGCAAGAGGAGGGCACTGTTTAAATGTCCTCCTCCGGTGGGAACGTCTCGGCGTGGAGGCACATGCACGGGCTTCCTATACTGAACTTAGAACCGTAGCAAAAATTATAACTTTAGCTGTTTCTTAGGGATTATGACAACCAAGAATTAAATATTATTTCTAAGTACCCCTAAGCTTCAATGTTCAGGGCTTGGGGATTGGGGTTTCGGGTTCAGGGCCAGAAGCACATCTGAACGCGAAGAGGCAAAGCTGCAAACTCGAAACGCCGCCCTCCAAAGCCACAGGAATGTAGGGTCTTCTTTAGACTTAGACATCACACAACAAAAATCACAAACACTCCAATTTCAGAACATGGCCAGCTGTCCAAATCTGGATGCTTGCGCCTGCCAACCTGCACCCCTAATGGTCAAGTCTGTTACTGTTAAGTAAGCCCTCAACATACGTAAACCCTCAGCCCTAAACCCTGAACCCCTAAACCCTACTTAGAGGATCGTGGGGCTTAGTAACTAGGGCTATAATTAAGGTAACTATGCTTATAATCACTTATAAACCCCACTTAAGGTACTTATAACCATACTTGCTAAGTCCCATGATCCTCCAAGTACACCCTAAACAGTCCGTGATTCCTAAACCCTAAACCCTAAACCCTAAACCCTAAAACCTAAAACCCTAAACCCTAAAACCCTAAAACCCAAAACCCTAAACCCTAAACCCTAAACCCTAAAACCCTAAAACCCTAAACCCTAAACCCTAAACCCCTAAACCCTAAACCCTAAACCCTAAACCCTAAACCCTAAACCCTGGCTCTTTGGAAATCTCAGTCGAACTTGCCTTCCGGCAGGCCCGGTGGTGGATCTACCTGGCGATCGAGGTCCCGCTGGGTTTTGTGGCTTTGGGGTTTAAGGTTTAAAGGGAACTCCAGAAAGTAGGAATATGGATTAATGGTAGGATCCCCTATAA
The DNA here is from genome assembly GCA_905221615.1 of Symbiodinium sp. CCMP2592. Classification (NCBI taxonomy): domain Eukaryota; class Dinophyceae; order Suessiales; family Symbiodiniaceae; genus Symbiodinium; species Symbiodinium sp. CCMP2592. Next base: position 328,579 of record CAJNDT010006173.1, on the reverse strand, counting down.
TTTACCATAGAAGGGTTAGGATAATCATATTCCAACTTTCTGGCTTCTACTGTAAGGTTTAGAGTTTAGGGTTTCGGGGTTTAGGGTTTTGGGTTCGGGGTTTTAGGCTTAAGGGTTAAAGGTTGCAGGGTTTAGTCCACGTGGCAGCCGGGTCAGTGGTCCTTCCGGGATCTTGATGCCAGGCAAACATAGCAGCCCGAACCATTCCCAATGCTATTCCTGAGGGTTCCTTGCTGGAATTCAGGGTTTAGGGTTTAGTACACCTAGACCCAATCCAAATTAACGACGCCCCTTTATCACACAGCACTTCGGGCTTTGCAGAATTCAAGAGGCACCTTCTGACAGGAGAATGTCTTGTTGGCCGTATGATGGCTAGGAAGGTCCTGGCTCTGTGTGGTAGACCTGATCAGCAGGGTTCTTTATTGGGAAACACTTGCTTCAATGTGCTGATTGAAACATGAATGAGAAGCGCCGGCTGGAGGCTTAAAACTAGGGGTAAATCGGGCCCAAAGCCCAAACGGTCCTATGTATTGTTCTGGGGGGAAACTTCCCTAAGTCATTATAGTAACTCTTAACATGGAAACCCTACATTCTACTATTACTATAACGATGCATAGGACCCTTCGGGAAGGGGACCGACTCGTGGGACGAGGAAGACTCGTCACCACCTCAATCCGGGAAGCCCTCCGCGAGATCCACAACGCCAAACTCCAAGACCTAAAATCGCAGACCGTACTTGGAGGCCCTTTTGACTTAGTAAGTAGGGTTAGTAAGGTGGGTTATGGGGATTATAAGAGGGTTTCTAGGGGATACTAAGTAGACTTACTAAGTCAACAGGGCCTCCAAGTAAAGCCTACACATCCAAATCCCTTGCAAAGCCCTTATGAAAACGAGTTACAAAAGCCTTCAATGATGAAAACACATGCAACAACTGTAACAACACTGTAAAAAGTAGAACAGCTGAATAGAAGGGCCTCTTTGGCCGCTACATTGCCATCCCTCTGCTCCTTCTGAGCGACCTGCGCCAGGCTTCCGCTATGTGCTAAACTGTCTAAACCTTGCCAACAGGGCTCCAGTAAAGATTCTGTAAGGCGTAACGAAGTGATCTAGAAGGGTACTACAAGGTGTACTGGTTTGAAGTTGCTGCTAGTCCCCCAAACCCTGACCCGTAAACCCTAAGCCTCAAATCCTGCACTTCGCCCTGCAACGTTCTAACCCTAAGTAATCTATGGCTGCAACCACCAAACTGAGCGTTGAGGGTTAAGGGTCGATGCAGGGTTTCGGGTGTGGGCTTTGGGATTTGGGCTTCTGATCCCCAAGCCTTAAACGGTAAGCCCGAAAGAGCAATCGCTTCCCCCTGATATTAAACCCCCCGCCGAATATAAAAAACACCCGGCCCCTGGAATTTTGCGGTTTCGGGCCCACAAGTGAACATCAATTAAAAGATTAGGGGGGGCCTAGGATTTTGCTAGTCTTATAGAATAGAGCCAAGACTACAGCAGTATAAGGACGAGAGCTTTAGGGTTTAGGGGTTTCGGGCTTAGGGCTAAAAGTTTAGGGCTCAAGGCTTTAGAGCTCAAGGTTTAGGGCGAGGGCTTTAGGGTTTAGGGTTCCAGGTTTAGGGCTTAGGGTTTTAGGGCTTAAGGCTTTTGTTGAGCGCCTTTCTACACGCGCCTCGCAAGAATCCGGAACTTCTGTTTCAGGGCTTTAGGGCTCAAGGTTTGGGGTTTGGGATTTGGTGCTTATAGGGCTTCAAGGTTTAGTCAGGGCTTTAAATAAATAAGTATGGAGGCTACAGGCTTAGGATAACTAGCTGCTGGAGTTCTAGGTAGTTTCGATATTAGGGGGTATTGTTTCGGAATATTTAATGGTGAAGATCATATACCCGGATCCCCTAATATTGAGACACAAACCAGGAAATTATGGGAAGAAATTCATGCTTAAATCCTTGTAGAAGGAAACGTTCAAGGCTGCCTGAGAGAAACTTGGAACTTCTTTACATTGTCATAACAAGGAAACCCTGCTCTTCACCACAGGTACCAAATATAGTATTGTAGCCTTGATTAACCCTAAACCCCAAACCCTCAACTCTATGTAAACCCCAAAGCCTAAACCCCTAATTAAGCCTTAACACGAGACCCTAATGCCGTGAATCCTAAACCCCAATTCCCCCCACCCACCCACCCCTAAACCCCAAACCCTAAACCCTGTCCCCGAAGGAAAACTTCACGCTTCTCTGATCTCCGGCCTTTCTTGTGCTCCTCGGCTGGATCAGTCGGTTGCTTGAGTGGGTAGTATGATTAGAGGGCACCCCTTCTGAACCCTACTTCTGGCTCTCTTAAAAGGGGCCTTTTTGAGAGGGTCTATGTCCCCAAGGGTCCCCCTAATCCTAACTCCCATTGAGCCCTTCACCCTAAACCAGGATGCCCAGTAACCCAGGGTTGATGAAGGGTACCTTTAAGGGGCTCCTTTAAGGGATCTATAGGGTACCTTTAAGGGGTTCCTTTATAGGGGATCTATAGGGGTTTAGGGTTTAGGGATATAAATCCTGCACTACCTGAAGGACCCTAAACTATGTGAATATATAGATCGTAGAGTACGCTTGCGGAGTGCTCAGTCAAACGGCCTGTTGTTGATCTTTTGTAGAGCCAATCAAACAAGTTGGCTTTCCATGGCACGCAAGACGAAGGCTTATCTTTTCCGCCAAGACACGAAATCTGAGCATGCTCTGAAGCTTATGCCTAAAGCTTTACAAGGCTGGCTTCTGTCGATCATGAACGTAGGCTTCTGCCGATCATGCGAAGCTGGCTTCTGCCGATCATGAACGATCGCATGCTTGCTTCAGGACATCCTGCGGTACATCAAACGGTACACACAAGACAACTCAAGGTCTTCCACACTCCTCCTTGTGAACGACACCTTCGTTCGTTCACACACGAAAAGTCTTGTGGAATCGTATGGATCAAAGTCCTAGTGCTGTACAGAAGCTCCACTCCCATACTGCATGCAGTTGGTGGCTCCCAAGAGCCGCGTCGCCACTCCAGTCTCAACCAGAGTTGCTGGACCTCAGGTTTCTCCTAACCGGGCTCGACCTTGGTCGGTGCTGATAAATTGGATGCCTTCTGCTGCAGTAGTTGCACAAGCGATATCCAGTAACAGCATGAGTTGCCCAGCGGAAACCTTGACAGTCTGGCGACAAATGAACCGTATCACCATGCTCTGATTTGTAAAACGGTCCATCAAAGATCATGTAGAAGTTGTCATCCTGAATCGTTGATCGGACACCGGTCGGCGGTGTCACAGTAGGCTCTCGCACCACAGGCATCGGAGCGCTACTCATGGTCCAGTCCATCGTCTGAGTAGCAATTGACCTTGTTCGCGGGGCCAAAGACGATGGGTACCATGACGTACTCGACGATGCCGCAAAGGCGTTAGGCTCAGCTCGGGGTGTCGCGAAGACGCGCTCCACTTCTGCCTCCGCAGCCGCCTTGGCCTTGTCTCGTAGTTTTCGCGCCTTCTGTGCACTAGTCTTTTTACACAGGCACTTCCACAACCACCTTCCAACATACTTTGCCAGTTCCCAGCAGACAATAGCAGCTACAACAGCCAAAGCCGCAAAAACTAGCAACTCGTCGAAGCCTGCCACACTCACTGAGGACGTAGCTGCCGTGTTCTCTTCAGCCAAAGCCCTTGGTAGGCCTTCAAAAGCCTTGAGTAAGCACAACGTAGCAGCTAACTTCGCCAGGACAATCGCTTCTGCCTCAGGTGGGAGATTCTCGAACCTCCACATCTTCAGTAGCGTGTAGAGTCTGATTTTTGAGTGAACCTTTGTCGAAAGGTCCGCTCGCTGCTTGACTCCATCCACATGTTCCAGCTGTAGGTAGCCCTCTCGCACACGCTCAAGTAGATACTCTGATCGTACACGTAGGTGTCGCGTCCTCCAGCTACCAGGTCCTCCCGTGGCCATAGCCACAGCAGCAGTATTATCGACGCAAAGTTTGCGTGGTGTGTAAAAACCTGACAGCTCATCCAGAAGAGCGGCGACGCTCTCCACCAAGACTGCCGCTTCCGTTGCCTGGTAGAGCTCCGATTCCATGATTGAAAGCATCACGTAGGCCTGCTTTCCACATCTCCAAGCCACCGGAGAGTCCTCAAGCGTTACCAGAGAGGCACCATAGGACTTGCTTCCGTAGGGAGCAAAGCTCGCGTCACTAAACCCAGTTATTTTTAAGTCACAGAAACCCGAACCCACCTTGTTTGTTGTTTGTTGCTTCTGTGGGCTTCCGCTGGGTGTGTTGTTGCTTGAGCTGGTGCCTCCTTCATCGGCCGTCAAGTCCTCGGGCTGTCCCAAGATCATCACCATCTCGGCCGTCTTGTGTAGGTAACTCAGAACTCTCATCGCCATCCTTGAGACACGGATTGGGTGCTTGCTCACCCAACTGGCCATGTAGCTAACAACGTGATGGATGTCGGGACGACATCTCATCGCTAGCCAAAGCTGCTCTCCGATAAGCCGCTGTCCCATTCGTAGGTCTGCCTCACGGAAGGATTCAGGTTCCTGGTCCACATCATCTGTGACCCACTCCTTCGGACACGGCAAAAGGGTCTTCGGCTCGTTGAGGATGTTGTGGGCACGGATCAGGTCCATGATGTATCCGCGCTGTGTGATCGCATACTCGCCCGTCTCCCTTTGGTAAATCTCCATCCCGAGGTAGCGAATGCCCTCCGGGGCCATTGCCCATTGCAAGTCAGAGCACGGCCATTCACTTGAGACCCAATCATGTAGTAGTCGTACTATTTGTTCTGGCCCGACATAAAACAGATCATCCACATAGGTGATCAAGAGAGCAAGGAGGGAGCCACGCGCCTCCTCCTCACCTTGCTTTGTGACCACAAACCACAGCTCCGGATCTGTCTTGGACTGTTGAAGAACAAGTGTGCGCCCTTCGTGCTCAATCTCCAAGGTTCTCAATCTTTTGTTGCGGTGGCTTGACCAAATCGCTGGAGATTCTCTGAGTCCATAGAGTGGGCGTAGCACTAACCATGCCTCTCCATCTTCTGCGTACTGTAGTTCCTGTAACAGACGTGGAGGGACAACAGCATACATTGGCATACCCTCAGGCCACAACGCCTGGAGAAAAGCAGCTGTAATATCTGTTGTTGCCCCCTTCCATCCCTTCCTCGTTGTAGCAGAGAGAATGGTGCGTAGGGACTCTGCGCTGATGCCACCCGCGTACAAAGAACCATAGGCGTCATCAGGATCCACGAAGTTGCCGCACAGCACCAATCTGTATTTTCTTTTGAAACGACCCCCTTTCGAGGCAGGGGGCTTCAACGTGAATACTCCTTTACTCGGAACCAAACGAAGTTTTCCTTCAGCTTCTAGCCGTTTCGCATCCGACATCTTGATTTTCCGGAGGGTTCCCGTCTCGAACAGGTTCTTGATCTCCTTCTGGATTGCTTCTCCCCATCGATCTGCTACCGGCTTGACTTGCTGAAGTGGTACTGTGTGAGTAACCTGTAAGTCACCCTCCAAGTTCTCTAGGAGCTTCTCGTAGTCCTGAACCTCCTCAACCGCCATGGCCTTGAGAAAGGTCCCATCTCTGAGCTTGGTCTCTTTCTTCAGGTTGTTGGTCACATTGTCCAGCATCTGCATGATCTCCCCATGGATTTGCTTCGTGACATCAAGACCGTCTTGTTGAGCATCATGTAGATCCTTGATCCTCTCTTCTTCCTCCTCAAGCAAGTCTTGTAGCAAAGAGGATCTATCAAGCAACTCATCAATGACTTGCTGCTGAAGTTCACTTGCTCGTAGAAGCGCTCCATCCAAAGTAGCACCCTCCTCCTCAGCTGAAACCTTCTGAAAGGTCTCCAGCGCTTCGTCCTCATCGATCAAATACTGTTGCTTCAGAGTAGTTGTTGGTGCTCTGGGCTGTGGTAACGCAGGTTTCAGAGGAAGATTGAAGCCCAACTCCTTTAGCTCTGCTCTACTCTCATCTGGCAACTTCGTAATCCGCGGGGTGTACACCATCATCACCACACGGTCTCCTTCGAAACGTTGAGTCTCATGCCATTTCCTCGGACTGAAGGTCACAGGTTCTCCAAGCGATAGCGGATTAATGTTCCCTTTTACCCACCGTCCTGGTTGAACTTCTCGCCATTGGTGTCCATCTTCGCATTCAACCCATATACCGCCTCCTTGAAACCCTGTAAGTGCAAGGACCGTGTTTTCGGAAGACAAGTGATTGTGAGAATCTCGATGTGCTCGTAGTTGGGCACCCCGGGCAATCGTAACCACGCCAAAAACATCTCGACCCGTCAACTCCTTCGCAGCCTTGACCAGGTACACAGTAGTCGCCGGAAGCCTTCGTGACGTAGTTCGTAGCCCTGACACTCCACCATGCGTGTACATGCCAGTAGACCACGACGTGGACTCTGTGTGTGACTTCTGGTCCATTCTTGCCGACCCTTGGTGACGAGTCCCCTCCAGCATACCAAAGATTCTCAACACAGCCTCCTCGTCATACCTTTCGTCCAGGTCGTACTCAGCGGCTAGCTCCTCAATCTCCTGCTCCAAACTCGTAAGTGGACCAAGAGCCATCAACCGAGTCTTTTCTGTAAGACGACGACGTGGTAATGCACTATCCCCATGACCCCCATGTGGTAGAGCTGCATCTGATATGGGTACTACGACTTCCCCAGGTGGACCCGACAACGGACTTCCCCGTTCTGAATCTCTCGTTGGTAGAGGAACATCTCCCTCATTGGGTACTACGACTTCCCCAGGTGGACCCGACAACGGACTTCCCCGCTCTGAATCTCTTGTTGGTAGAGGAACATCTCCATCATCTCCCCCAGTCACAGTTGCCTTCCGTCGCAATCTTGTAGAAGGGGCTGGAAGGATCGCCTCTGCAGGGTCAGGCTTTATTACTTCGTCAACATCCACCAACTTGGTCTTCATGTGCATGGTAGTCAGGTAGCGCCCGTTTGAATCACGCACCACAAAACCACCTCGCACCTCAGTGGATGGACCAACGAAGCATCCGTTGTCCCACTTGTTGTCAAGATCGAACTTTCCTCCCTGCCCGAAGACCTTAGCCTTGATTGCAACACTTGCTCCAAATGGTACTACTCCACCGGCACGTCCAAGGGCGAATTCTCTCTGAGCCCAAGCCGCATGGCCCATCGCAAGCGGCCAACAGCTCCGTGGAAGGCCTGAGGACTGTAGTAACGTGCGAGCCCGCCTCTTCAGCATCTTCACGACCAACTCGGCCTTGCCATTCGTCTGAGGGGACTGCGCCTCCCCTGTTGTTGGATACACATCCCTCTGCAACAACCATCTTCGGATTCCTTGTCCTCTTAGCTCCCTTGCCCGATCAGAATGAACTCGTTGTAGTGGTAGTCCCTCGGAACGTAGCTGCACATACATCAAGCGGATCGCTGCTTCAACCTCAGGGGCAGTCCTGGTCTTCAGCGGGATCATGAAATGAAGGTTCCTGTACTCCACGGTGTCCACAATGTCTCGAAAGAGCTTCTGGTACTCCTCGTTGGCAGACTCCATTTCCTTTCCTTCATCCTCGGCGACCTCAGGGTCTTGTTCCTTCAGCTCTTCCAAGTAGTCAGGTCCATCGTCCCATTGTACTGGACCAACACCAGCGCCGTCATCTGGGTCTCGGACTCCATCTCCTTGATCAGGTAGTTGATCATCACGAGGTTGTTCTTCTGGAATGATGTAATCCTTGAAACCACTTACGTTTGGCATTGTGTAGTTGCCGACCTAGCCCTTGCCATCTGCGCTTTCCCCCTTTTGCCGAAAAGGTCCACATAGGTCCAACGACAACGTGTAACAGCTTGGAGCCACCAATCTTCTATGACATCTCCCCGTAGCCGCTGTTTCAACACATACTCGACAACGTCTGTTGTAAGGAAGATGTCCGTTGGCGATATGCCTTTTCCACCTTCGAAGTTCCTCCGGGCTCATCCCTGACGAATCTGCCGCAGCACTGCATAGCAACAAAGGCTCTGGCACCCGTCTCCATGACAAAATCCCCCTCGCGATCATCTCATTGAACGACCTTGACCATCCCATGGTTGCCGTACTTGTTGCATCCACGTTTGGTCCCCAACCTTCGCTGTCGCCTCCAGCTAACTCCAAGTTTGTTGCCACGCAGTAGGACTCGGAAGTTCCCGTAGGTGAAGCCTGGGTCACTGGAATCTGATACTCACGCTGGAAACTCTGCCAGGTTGTTGACGCCCACCATGATGACTCTGGATCCATTGTCAAAGCAAGATAGGGAGCCGATTGGCGATGTAGCCTTGAACCTTCCTTGGCCACCATCCAAAGTAGCAGCTGCTTTGTTGTCAACTCGGCACAAGAGTTCGAAGGTGGAGCTCCTAGTAGGCCCTCGATTTGACCCCGACACGCGGCCCACATCAAAGCCTGGTAAACGGAGCTTGTCCCCTTCATCGTAAACCCTCGGCTTCGGTGTACATTGACGTTGAAGAAAACCACCTTATCGCTCTCCAGGATCTTGTAGGGCTCCGCCGACTCACCCTCCCGCTCGTAGAGCTTCACAATCCATCGCTTGGACAACAAAGCCCTCCTTTGAGACCTTCTCATCGGCAATGCCTTCAGATACGCCTTTCCGTGGTCCTCGGATTTGCCCGTACCCACTGCCAGCATTGACAATAACTGATTCTCAACTCCTTGAAGAGGGGAGCCCGGGGCCTGCAGTGCTTGAAGAAGCGTCGAACGTTCACCATTCTGGACATACTTCATCATGAGCTCGTCCCATTCCTTCACCTCAGTCAAACACAAAGTCCCAATGAAAGTTTCCGCCGTAGCCTCGCGAAGCTCCTGCAGCTTTCTCTGCTCCAACTGGTGGATCAAGTCCAACGCTTGGGTCTCTCCCAGAAGCGGGCAGTTCCCCTTCACCACCGTCTTGAGTACTCCGTGTTGAGGGTGAATGATTTTCAAGCCGCCCTTCCTTGTCCAAGATAACTCACACCCCAGCTGTTGAACGAGTGCCCCTAGGGGCAGTATTGTAGCTGCCTCTGTTGACCCCGCCGAACTCGCCGTTGGAATCAAGGTTCCGGCCTTGTTCTGCTGTAGAGTCACACACTGTCCTCCAGCAAGCTCCACAGTAACCGGAGCTTCGGGCAAGAGCTCATCTGTCCGTCGATCCCGGAACGCATGTGAAGCACCAGAGTCCAGTAGTGCTAGACGCTCGCCCTCATCAAAACCCAGGTCCTCCATTCTAGCTGCCAGCTCCTGAAGGCTCTTGTCCGTGGTGACCTGGATCGCTTGAAGTCGGGTCAACTTGTTGAGCATCGCATTCGCCTGTTGAAGTAAGGCACTGATCTCCTGGGTCTTCTCATCATTTCCTGGCGCTTCAACCGATTGTTGTGCCGTGGCTGTTGCCGGAGCAGTCAGGGTTGTAGATGCCGAGGGTGCCGTCAATGTAGATCCCGCAGAAGTAGATGCCGTAACTGCGGCCGCGCTTTGAAGTGACTCAAGCAGCGCCTGCTGTTGTTGCACAGCTGCCTGATTCAGGGTTGGAGCTCCAGGTGTAGTTGCCGACGAGGTAGTCGCTGACGTAGCTCCAGATGGCTGTTGCCGTCCCTTCGTTGGCGACTGTCTCTTCACCGAGCAGTCCTTCTGAGTGTGCTGGGTCGATCCGCAGTGCCAGCAACGAGACTTCTTCTCATCCTTGGAAGCGAAGGTGTGATCGAACTTGCAAGCTTGACCTTTCGAGCAGCCCGTAGCCGACTGAAAGAACCGGCAAGGAACCTTTGTCCCCTGGGGGTGTCCATCCCGTCTCGTTGGTGAAGAGGTTTCCCCAGTTCCAGCTCCATTGGTAGCATTCATTCCCTTTAGCCTCGTTGTCTCCGTCGTTGTAGTGGATGTTGAAGTAGGCGCCCGGGAAGGAGCTGCTTGCTGGAGCTCTGCCAAAATGTGGTCGTAGAACTTCAAGACGCTGTCTGTAGTCGGTCGGTATTGCAACTGCAGCTGGCTCTTTGACAGGGCGAGCCTGAACTTCACCTCCGGCAAAGACTCCACCGCCTTGTACGATAGCGTCTCCACCCCTTTGAGAAGGAGCGATGCATCTGGTATCGCAATACACATCTCTTCTGCACGTTGCAAGTGTCTGCGCCACTTGCGCATTGCCGCCACAGTCTCAACCAAGCTCCCAGAACCCTGTTGCCCTTCTAGTTGTCGAAGTATTGATGCCCTTTCTGCCGCGCTTCCAGGAGCATACAAAACATGAAGACGATACAGTAGTCCTGAGACTGTGCTGATCCTGTGGGTAACAGCATCATCTTTGGCTTGCTTCTTCAGCGACCCCAACAGGAGGGTCAACACCCTTCTTTCCAGCCTCGACCACCTCTCATCACGAAGGGCATCTGGTCGCACTGGCTCCAGAGTGAGCCGAGCCAAGGGGTCGCTCACCTGGTACTGCTCGTAAGCTTCCTTTGCACAAGTCAAACACATCGTAAACCAAGCCGCCGCCCGGTCGCTAAGACCGCCAATGGCTTGCTCCGTCTCGTACAGCCAATCCGAAAAACTGACTGCCGAGTCCGCCGTCAGCTCCGGCATGCTCGGAAGCTCAATCGTTCCCTTGAGCTCTGAATCGCGGGACTCCCCTTTTCCGATGTAGGCCTGCTGTAACTGCCGCATCCCTTGGACCAGTAGGTGCAACGGCTCCACATCGATTCCCTCAAGCCCTCCCGCAGACGCTCCCGGACGCGTGCTTGAAGGATGTTGTGGTTCACCCTCTCGTCGTCCTGGGATTGCATCTCGTGAGTGCCCGAGCCCTGGAGGCTCCTCCATTCCAGCTGGAAACCGGTCTCCGCCACGTCCCGCTCCTAGAGGATTGCCTCCGGGGTCAGAAAAGAAACCTTGAGGTTGGGCTGGATCCCCTTGATGCGCTTTGTAACCTTCAACATTACCCGGAGGAACTTCTCCAGGTTGGCTCTGGTGCCCCTGGGGTACCCCGGATCTCGTAGTAGAAGACGTCCGCATCTCTCCAGCTCCATACGTCCTGATGGCTGAGTTCGCTTCGCTCAGTGCCCGTTCTAGCTCTTGATTTCGCTGTCTCAACAAACTCACCTCCTGGTCTCGGCCTTGCATTGCCAAAGAAACCTGTTTTCGGACCTCCTCCATCATCGCCTCTTGGTTCACGCTGCTTGAGGAGCCTGCTTCTTCTTGGGGTCTTCCATGTTGAGGACTTATCAGCGACTGCCTTGCTTGATGCACAACCATAGCTTGTTGTATGTCAGGAGGAAACAGAGTAGGCGTAGCTGAAGCAGGGGTGGTCATCGCACCTGCAATTGAGAAGCTTCGACCAGCATTTCTAACAGGAGCCACCACTCGTCTTTGCAACATCTCACCAAACGTCACCAACATACTTCTAGCTCCATCCACCGACTCACTCCTCGCAGTAGCAAACCCCGAAGTAGATGTAACACCGTCCGCCGTCTCCATAGCCTCATGAAACGGAGACCCCGAAAGAAGACCATCTCTCTGAGGGCTTTCAACAGGAAGATCTCGTGGCCTCCTTGGGAACTCGAGTCTCAAAGGAACATTTGAGGATGTAGTAGGCACTGACGATGGCTGCTGCGGTGCTTCAGGCTGTCGTGGCTGCTGCTGTGCTTCAGGCTGTCGTGGCTGCTGCTGTGCTTCAGGCTGTCGTGGCTGCTGTTGCGCTTCAGGCTGTCGTGGCTGCTGTTGCGCTTCAGGCTGTCGTGGCTGCTGTTGTGTGCTTGAACCAACCCCTAACCCGGGTACGCTAGCTCCATTCCCTACTGAAGCTGTCCCTGCCACGCTCTGCACAGGCACTGACGTATCCAACGACGCGCTACCATGTCCGGTTTGCACAGCCTGCTGAGCTCCTCGAGGAACATCCGGCCTTCCAAGCTCCTGCAAAGGAACCTGTGATCCACCAAGAGACTCTCGTGGAGCACTTTGAGATCCCAAAGCTTGCTCATCAGAAACTGAAGACTGAAGACCCTGATCCCTTTCAGAACCACGCACTCCAGCTGTCCCAGTTCCGTTAAGCATCCCTCCTTCAACTGCCATACCAGGATTAGCACGCCCATAGTTCGGGCCTGCAGCTTCTCCCTCCAGCAGACGGGGTTGTTCTTGTTCAGCTTGGGAACTCATAACCTATAGATCGTAGAGTACGCTTGCGGAGTGCTCAGTCAAACGGCCTGTTGTTGATCTTTTGTAGAGCCAATCAAACAAGTTGGCTTTCCATGGCACGCAAGACGAAGGCTTATCTTTTCCGCCAAGACACGAAATCTGAGCATGCTCTGAAGCTTATGCCTAAAGCTTTACAAGGCTGGCTTCTGTCGATCATGAACGTAGGCTTCTGCCGATCATGCGAAGCTGGCTTCTGCCGATCATGAACGATCGCATGCTTGCTTCAGGACATCCTGCGGTACATCAAACGGTACACACAAGACAACTCAAGGTCTTCCACAGAATAATGGGTATATCCCTTATTACGGGTAATGCAGGATTTATATCATCAACAGTAGGAATACAAAGGGCTCCTTTTTTGGTATTGGGCAACTTTATAAGGCACCTAGGACTACAAAAAGGGAATAAGGGTCCTACTGGGCATCCTAGCAAGGGTTCCGTTGAGAGTTCTCGTAGAAGTAAAGGTTCGCGACCGATAACTGTGGGCTATGAGGGTTTAGGGTTTAAGGTTTGGAAGAACCTCGTGGGGTTTCCATGAGGGTCCCATGGGACCGGTTTTAGTACCGTAAGTACCTTCCTTAATTGAGGCTGGCACAAATTACAACAGTAGCTACTTTGCTTATGTCGACAAGGGCTTCGCAAAGGACTTATCCTTAAACCTTCACCCCTGACTAAACCTATTCCCTAGACCCTAATCCCTAAACCCTCAACCGCAAGCCCTTGAACCCTAACCCTCTCTAACAAACTTAGCCATGGCACAGCCGCATAGCCAAGAGCTGCCCCAAGCCAATCAGCAGTTCGGTGTCGGAGGCCTTTGGCTAGGATACCCAGTAACCTAAGAAAAAAAGGCCTCTCTTTTTGGTATTGGGTAACTTTATAAGGAACCTAGGACTACAAAAAGGGAATAAGGGTACTACTGGGCATCCTAGTTGGGGCACGTTATCAATGATCTGGGTTTGGGGGTTTCGGGTCTAGGGTTTTATGGTTTGTGGGTTTGTTTCCAAGCCCAGAACCCCTAAGGAAGCCCTAAAACCCGCACACCCCCAAACCCTAAACCCTGAACCTTACTGTAAACTGTGATTATGGAGTTGGGTTTTCCATGACGCGGGCCTTGTGCGGCAAAACTTCGGGTATCCTAAACCCTAAACCCTAAACCCCAAACCCTAAACCCTAAACCCTATACCCTAAACCCTAAACCCTAATTTCGGATGGCAGCTCCGACGCTCAGCCAAGGCACATCAAGCTCCGTCGCCCATTCATCCGACTGTGCGTCCATCTTGGCATAGATCTGCCTAGGCTTTAGGCTTTAGGGTTTAGGGTTAGGGGGGTTGGGGTTTAGGGATTAGGCTCTAGGGTTTAGGGTTAGGCGTGTCCAAGGAAAGCATAGATCTGCCTCACGTGTCCAAGTAGAGGATCGGGGAAAAGGAGGGACCCTCAATGGGGACCCCTACCCTATAATGGGTATATATAGCTATATTAAGGGTATATACCTAGGGGTCCTTATTAAGGGTCGGGAGACTTTGTAAAAAGTGTAGAGTTAACAGTTCAAGGCTTTAGGGTTAGTTTAAGTCTTGTAGAGCGTGCCGGTTGAACTTGGTAAGTACGCTGGACTCACCGTTATCAACTAGGCTCGTCTTGTACAAACGTCGGTGCTTCTACACTTCTACTAGGATACCCAGTAACCTAAGAATAAAAAGGCCTCTCTTTTTGGTATTGGGTAACTTTATAAGGAACCTAGGACTACAAAAAAGGAATAAGGGTACTACTGGGCATCCTAGTCTAGTTCTAGCTTGAGCACAACGTTGTCCAAGAAAAAGCCTTCCTGCTCCCCAGACCCTCAAAGCCCTAAGGTTTAGGGTTTAGGGTTTAGGGTTTAGGGAACCAATTCCGTCTTACAAATACTTCGTTGCTGGAGTAACTAACCGTTGGATTTACGGTATGGTTCTATGAGCCAGAAAAGGATAGAGGCTACCACTCAGAGGCCAAGACTACTGAACGACACCCTCACCCCTACTAGACCCAAGAGTATCCTAGGAATAAAAAGGGTGCCCTTTTTGGTTTAAAGGTGCTTGTCAGGGAACCCGAACCCTTAAAAAAGGGAATAAGGGCCTACTCTAGGTCCTAGCCTAAAGCCGCAAACTCTGAACCCTAAACCCTAAACCTGTTGCCGCAAACTCTGAACTCTAAACCCTGGCGGACACACTTCAGGGGAGACTCGCCCCCCAACAGTAGACCCAGCTACCGCGGAACCGGCAGAGATGCTGTCTAAACCCACCTACTTAGAGGATCATGGGACTTAGTAACTAGGGTTATAATTAAGGTAACTGTACCTATAACTACTTATATCCCCACTTAGGGTACTTATAACCTTACTTACTAAGTCCCATGATCCTCCAAGTAATCAAACCGGCTCAGGGTAGAGTTCAGCGCCTCAGGGTTTGGGCTGCCGGATGTTTTTGGTGTTGGGTTCGGGGTTAAATACCCGAAATGCTAAACCCCCGAGCCTTTCCAATAATGCTAAATCCCGCATAGAAATCTTGTGGGAACCTCGCAAGAAAAGGCCTGATACGAACCCTTATAAACACCCGTGAAGACCACATAGAACCTCATAAAACCCTTCTAAACCCAAATAGTTTGATTAAACCCTAAGCCCTGAACCCTACTTAAAGGCTCATGGGACTTAGTAAGTAAGGTTCTAAGTAGGTTGTAGTTAGGATAACCCCACTTAGGGGACTTATAACCCCAATTATAACCTACTTACTAAGTCCCATGATCCTCCACGTAAGCCCTGAACCCTACAAACCCTAAACCCTAAACCCTAAACCCGAAACCCAAAACCCAAAACCCAAAACCCAAAACCCTAAACCCTAAACCCTTAACCCTAAACCCTAAACCCTAAACCCTACACACCTAAGACTAGGCTTCATGGATCCCATTATAAGGAACCCTTATAGATCCCATTATAAGGAACCCTTATAGATCCCTTTAAGGAACCCTTATAGATCCCTTTAAGGAACCCTAAGACTAGGAAGCCTCGACCGTACAGCAAAGCGCCGGGTGGCTGTTGGAGCACCCTCGCCCTTGCGAGCAACTTCTTCTCTATCTTCAGCGACTCCTGGGCCCAGACCTTCCAAAATCCCTTAATCAAGGAATATCCCTTATATTAGGGTTCCTTTAAAGGGCTCCTTAAAGGGATCGATAAAGGGGGTCTATAAGGGAATTAAGGAATATCCCTTAAATTTTAGTAGGATCCCTACTATAATTTAAGGGATATTCCTTAATTAAGGGATTTTGGAAGGTCTGGGGGTAAGGGTTGTTGGGCGTCGTTCGGGGCTCATCATGTTTTAGGGAAGTGTGAAGTGTGTTTATGTTTGTGAGTGTCTTGCTGGGGTTTTGATGTTTGCTGTACTGATTTGCATAGTGTTTCGGGTTTGGGGTTTAGGGATGAGGAAAACAGGCTTGCAGTTGATCTTGCTTTCGGGCCGTTTCTTGTCGTTGACCTGGCGAGGGTCGTCACCTGCGAAATCATCGGAATTCACCTTTTCGTGCACCTTAGATGCTAAACCCTGTTACAATCGGTCACGGGATCGTTATCTGCAAGCTTCATCCTTTAGCCCTGCAAGCTATACAGGAAGAGTGCAGTATAGGCTACATGACGCTTCCGGGGTCTTATTCATTGCTCGGTTTTGGATCTGTTATGTTTCGGCTTGTGGGCTTCTCAAGTTGCAGACCCTTTCTTTCGTACACGCAGCGCAGGAGAACAACCGCAGTAGACTCCTTACCACAGGGCGACATTTTCGAAAGCAGCCTCAACCCTGAACTGAACCCTAAACCTTAGAACTCCTAGAAAACCCTTTAGTAAGGATCCCTCAAAGGAGACCTACTCCTAGATCCTTCTCTTCGCAGCTCCTCGTTGCCAGCGCCGGCGGGTTTCCTCAGCTGGGCTGCAAGGTCAACTTGGATCTCCAAGGGTGCTTCGAATCCAGTTCCCGTAAGCGATTTTTGAAGGTTCTACAAGGGCTCCAAACGTGGTCTTTTTCGGTGTGTTTCGGGCCCTTGACACCCAATACCCCTTAAGTAAGGATTATACCACAAGTCCTCGTTCTGAATTAAGGTTCGTCCATTATCTTGGGAGCAGCTAGTCCTGCACCCTGAACCAACGGCTCTGAATCAGATCCCCTAAACCCTAAACCTGACCTCGAAACCTCAAAGCCAAGAAACTCTGATCCCACTGCTCTGAATCAGATTCTTGGATGCTATGTCTACCGGCCCGGCTTTCTGGATTAAGGTAGGACAGGCAGGACTTAGCAAACTTGGGATTTAGGGTTTAGGAGTGTAGGAGTTAAGAGTTTAAGGCTTAGGGGTTTACGGTTTTAGAGTGGAGAGTTGAGGGTTGAGGGGTTTAAGGTTTAGGGCTTAGTGATTGGGGTTCATGGTTGAAGCTCCGGGTTTAGCGGTCAACTACAGGTTTCAAGGTCTTGGGTCCGGGTTACTTGGAGGATCATGGGACTTAGTAACTAGGGTTATAATTAAAGTAACTGTACTTATTTCTACTTATATCCCCACTTAGGGTACTTATAGCCATACTTATTAAGTTCCACGATCCTCTAAGCAGGGTTTCAGACAGACAACACTAGCCCTGACTATCAAGCTGCAAATAGGATAGGAGGAAGCACGGTGCAGAACCTCGCTTCAAGCTGGAACAAAGGGTGTCAAAACACGGACACCGAAGGACAGCAACTGTGAATGCCGGCTGGGCGCTCAGTGTGGCGGTGGGCGCCTCCCAAACCATCACGGCTGCTCGTCTGCCTCGGTAATAAAAGCTTAGGAGTATGGGCTCTAGTATGGACCCTTGGTCCTTTCAGGGGAGGGTGCTTGTGTGATATATATATATATATATATACATATATATATATATACACATATACATATATGTATGTATATACAAAAATGCAGGAGGTATATATATATATATATATATATATATATATATATTGATATGCCGCCACGAATATGGACCCCTACTAGGTATGTATACCTCGCTTTCGGTCTCAGTTTGCAGGCCTTACACTGGACCCTAAACCAACCTGCCTCTTGCAAGGACTGAGATAAGGAAATCATAATTCGGAACCCAAAACGGTAGTCTTCAGGCAGGTTCTAGGGTTTAACGCGTTCTCAATATACTGTGATGATGTTTTGCGACCGGATCGTTCAAGCAACGCATCGAAGAAAGGAGGTAAAAGCCCTCAATAGTCCTCAGACAAACACTTTAAACCGACAATTATTTGAAGACTCATCTAAAACAACATAATGAGATCCCGTAGAGCCTTTGCGTATATACCCTTTTGAAACCTGCCCTAAACCCGAAACCCGAACCCTAAAACAGAATGAAGCCCTTCATCCTTTCGTCGCTGTCAAAGCTCCGCAGCATCTTGTCGTAAGCAGACCTGACTTGCAGGGTTGTCTTTGGTTCCCGGGTTTAGCCTTAGAGTTTAGGGTTTCGGGCTCTACAGCTTAGGGTTCGGGCATTGATGTAGGGGCCGAGCTAATTCGACTAGTTCGATTTCTGTGGCGAAGAACTCTGGGTCTACAAAAGACCAGGGATATGAGTACTAGCTGTTCAGGCCATCTTGGGATCAGTGTCTCACCTTTTACGGCGTTTACAACATGAATGCTCCGAACTCGACCCAGTCATTGAAACATCTCAAAGTTGACGCCAGTAACTATATGGAACTCTAAACAGACATCAGACACCCAATATGACTTGGAAAGTTTTTAAACTTCTAAACCTCCTGTATCAGATCAAGCATCGCACTGCAGTGGGAAATCCGAACGACCCTGCAACTTCAGAAGCCCCTAAACCCTAAACCCTAAACCCTAAGCCCGAAGCCCCGAAGCTTAAGACCCCAACTAAACTGCCGGCCTAAACACGATGAGCCACGAAACCCTCAGCCCCTGCACCGTAAACTCAAAATACGGCGTCCTTGCTAAACTGAAAAAACCTTCTACCCCGTCAACAACCCGTGAAGCATCTTACAGAAACCCTGAACCCTAAACCCTAAACCCTAAACCCTACACCCTGCAAGTGCGGTAGCCCAAGACTGCTCAATGCTTCCAGCTCAGAGGTTCCTCAAGGAAGTACACGTGTGGTAAGCAGGGGCGAACGCTGCTATTGCTCACGCGGATCTCTAACTTTCCCCTCGGACTCTTGATGCTTCGTAGCTGCACATGCGATTGCTGCAAAACACACTTCGTGAGTCGAAGCAGCCTCAAAAGCTGAAATCTTTTGCATCAGCTCCACCTCCCGGTTTAGTGACTTTTAGTACTCTCGCTATTTTCAGTTCCTTTAACTGCACTGCCATCTTCCAGCGGTGCCATGCCATCTTGACGTCGACGACGTGCCGACTTCATCTCTGGATCATCGACGATCTTCCACCGATGCCCCATCTTGTAATAGAGCTCTAGTTCCTTAGCTGCTCCGGCCTTTGTCAGGCCGTTCGCTAACTGAGCCTCGCTGTGGACCCATCTGACCTCAAGTTGGGTTTCTTGTTGCGCAGCTTTAATGGCTATCAGCTCAATGTTCGAACGCTTCTCAGCGCCCTTAATTGTCAGAACCTCAGTGCTCAACTTGTCGAACACATTTCTGCTGTCTGAGATCAAACAGGCCGGCACCTTCCTCACAGCTGATACCGCGTCCTTGACGTTAATACCTCCGTACATCATTTCACTCCACTGGTACCTCAGATAGAAGAGGGCATCCTCTCCGTTGACTGCTGCCTGAGTCTCCGCAGCCCCAGGACTGCGACAGGCGCGGTCGATCTTGTGACTACCCCAATACAGGGGTGTCACTTCACGGATTTCCCCTTCCCGTAGCCCGATTGTGCTCATGCCTATGAAGACACCTTGTGTGGATCCGCCGTCGTGGCGGTTCTGGCTTCCTGCGTCTACCCAAGCGTACATGCACAACTGCTCCTGAGGATCGAAGGCGTGGATTTTCATCACATGGTCTTTCTTTGCTCTCGTGTGTGCTACCAGAAGATTGGTCTTAATGATGGTGTTCACAGAACTCTTGCAAACTTCCGATAACAACAATCCCACCTCGGCTGACACATGTGGGGCGAGCTGTTGGGCATGCCAGGACAGGGCTCCTAAGGTCGCTCGTAACTGCGTTTTCTCTCTGGGGCTGGTTTCGGCTTCCTTTTGTCTTCGCCTAGCACTGCTGAGCGGGATTTCTTGCAAGTGTTCGCTCACATAGGGAACCTGACTCATCTCGAAACCTTCAGCCGTCTGACGAACTTGAACACCACACTGAGTGAACTCCCCATGTTCCCAATCGCCCCATTTGAACTTTGCTCGTATCTTTTCTAAGATGCTTTGCCAAGCTTCATCACTCTCTGAACCTCCAAACAAGAAGTCGTCGACGTGACCCGACACAACGCCGCGTAGCTCGCCCTGGGGCCTCCAAAGCCACAAACAAGGATCTGACCAGGCTCTCTCCAAGCCTAAACTCAAGAGATAATCGGAAACCGTCTTATACCACTCCAATGGCGCGTCCACAAGGCCGTAACAAGCCTTCTTCAGCTTGGTCACTGATCCCCGGGGGATAGACATGGCGTCGCAGATCTCATCGCAAGGAGTACAGAAAAGGTCTCCCGGGTAGGGTCGTCCCTGGAGGAACGCCCCCGACACATCCCCTTTGTACACCTTCCAGCGGCGGTTTGCCGACACCTGGAGCACAAACTGTCTGGTAGATCGAGACATAACCGGGCTCGTGGTAGCCCGATGTTCATAGCTCGGGTCTTGGTATCCCAGCAGCACGGCCCGGGCCTTCGCCTTCTTGTCCCCATTGTCCAATGTCTTCCATGTAAGTATCCACCTCATACCTATGGCGGTGGACCGATCTGGCTTCAGGGACTCTGGAAGTGCCTCAAAGGCTTCAGCAGCAATAAAATTCTTGACTTCGGCGAGCTTAGCATTCTTGAACTTCTCTCGCTCCTCTGGACTCAGTTTCCTTTCATTGACCTCTATCGCTCTCTTCTTTAGAGCTCCCACAAAGAAGCTAGGAAGATGTGCAGTGGCTCGCTTGAAGCCCCGATGGGACTCCGGAAGTTCAATCTCTATCTCCACGGCGGCGGTCGAATCTTGCCACCACGCGCTCTCGGCACCCCAATGATCCTCTTGGATGTCGTTCCACCAACAGGCACCTGCGTGGCCACTGGGCTGCGCCTCTTGGTGCCGGGGCCGCTGCGGTGGTGGCTCCTGGTCTTCTGGCTCCTCCATGGGCGCGGGCTCTTGCGCCCCTCGCTTGCCTCGTAGGCGCCGCCGAACCGGCGGCTCCTCCTCCAGGAGGTCTTGTGCTCGATGCCATTCTCGATCGTCTGGCGCCTGGCCGGTCAGGTCTTCAAACTGACTGCCTCCAATCTCCTTGGCAACTCGGGTGAAGGTCCAAGGAACCTTCGGGTCCTCGGTGATGGCCTCGATGAGCTCCTCTCTCGTCGAGGCGTGACGCAGGTGTTCCGGCGCACACTTGATCAGCTGTCTGCCTCTCACCAGCCAGATAGCGCTGCCCGGACGGTACTCTCCGCCGGCGTCCCGGCGGGTCTCCATGGCGAGGATTCTCGCGGGTCCAACAAAGCGGCCCTTCTTGCTTCCAGGGGAGTTCCGGGAAGGTCCGGATTCCTGGCACCGCCAGAAATAGACGAGCTCGCCCGGGTAAAAGGTCTGTACCTTCCTGCTCCGGGAGTTCTGTGCTCTAGCCAACCTTTGTTTGGCTTGCCACTCGCTATGGGCCTGTTCGGCGGCCACCTGTCGGGCCACGTTCCGACTGAACTCTCCCTCGGGATTCTCCACCTGGAACTCGTCTGGTCTTCCACTGGCGGCATCTATGATGCGTCCCGTCACGTCCACACCTCTTCCAAAGGCGTGTTGTAGGGGCGAAAAACCCCGGATCATATCTCGCTGGTTGAAGGTCCGAACTGCGGTTGACAGCAGTTCCTCCGTAGAGACTTCTGGGTCTTCTTGGCTCATGCTCGTCATGACTTCTTTGAGGCCCTGCACTGCTTGCTCACAGGCCCCGATTTGCCAGTGAGCCTCACCTGGAATAATATCCAGAAAAATCCCATTCCTATCGCAAAACTCTACGACAGCCTGGCTCCGGAACGAGCCTGCGGGGTCGAGCCGTAAACAGCTCGGATTCCCAAAGTACTGCGTCCATCCTTCGCGCAGGTAGTTCAAGCATGTGGCTGCCGAAGGAGTTTGCTTGAGGCCTCGGGCTAACACTCGTGCCACCCTATACCTAGACCCCTCGTCAATGATCACCATGAACGCAACATGTTCCCCCGTGTGGGGGTTCAACCAGTGTCCAATATCGGCTGAAATGGTCGCCCACTTGGGGGGCAAGGGCTCCAGGGAGGCAACTCGTTGAGGTGACACCCGTTGCTTTTCAGAACAAATGGGACAGGTAAAGGTTTTCGCAAGTTCCAACACTCGAGCGCTTGCATTCCTCCTACGAAGAGCCTGGTAAAGGTGGCGCATGCTTCCGTGTCCCGTTGCGGAATGGAGAAGGTACAGTTGCCTTTTTATCCTCTCATCCTCTCTCTCTCGCTCGCTTCGGAATTTCACCTTCCAGGGTTTCGCACCATTAACCACTGACGCATTCTCTTCACCTCGCATGCGAAAGCCTGCCTCAGCCACCGCCTGTTCAACCTCTTCACTAGCCTGGCCCCATCCTCGACTCACGAAACAAGTCATCATAATCCGGTTCCCTTCCCAAGGACAGGTGCAGTGCCACTCCTTGGGGTTGAACGACACCACTTGATGCCGAGTGTCCTTGATCTCGCCCCACATCTGGGATCCGTCGGGATGTACCTGCGGAACAGCGTTTTGCGCTTGTTCGGTGAGTTGTGGTTTGCAAAGCCACAACCCACCTCCAGTGTAACTCCCTAGACCTATTCCGTAGTTCGGGTAGTTAGGGTGGTTGTGGTTGTCCTTATGAACGGGGAGTCGGTTGTTGCGACTCAGAGTCATGGAGGTCCACTGGGCTTCTTTAGGTAAATGCTTCCGGGCAAAGTTGTTGAGGTACTTCGTCAGTTGAGGCCGGTGTTCCGTGCTCTTCGTCACTCCGTAAAAACTGCCATGGCTGTACATACCTAAGGTCAAGTACTCCGCCTTATCTTCCTCTACCATACCTCGGGTCTTGTTGGGGCTTTTGAGCTCCGTCAGCTCCAGGAGGGTTTCGCAGCTCTTGAAGGAGTAGTCTTGCTTTTGGTTCAGCTCTCGTGCTTTGGCTTCTGACGCTACCTGGTCCACATGTTGAGCTTGTTCGGGGTCGTAGTTACTCGAAATGGGGGCCTGTGCTACCTTGGGTTCTGCCTGGGCATTTCCGAAGTCCTTCCCTGAAGCCATAGCGCGAACCCAACAACTGGTGCACTTCTGTTCTGGCAGCGTAGGAATCTGCAAGTCTTTGCAAAAACACGACTCTCCATTGCCAAAGGTCTCCAACAGCTTAGACTTACCTTGGCTCTCCTGTTGCACGTCTCGAAACTCAAGTTCCTGCAACACACACTTGGCGACCCTCTGGGCATACTCTGGAGTGTACACACCACTGTCTTCAGCAGTCTTCCCGGTGCACGATGCATGTACATATCCCTTGGGACATCGGCAAGGCAGCTCCAAGAATCGCTGAAGCCTAGCATGCGTAGTTATCACTCGATATCCCTTCTGAAGAAATCTGCCTCTAGCCTGATCCCTTTTGTTGACCGCACAACCACTCGTCACAGCCTCGTACACTTCACACTTCTGCTTCAACCGTTGCACAATGGGAAGCCTCCAAGCTAAAGACCTTTCACTCATTTCCCAAGCAACATGAATCCCTCTCTGAAGACAGTACTGGAAAATCACACAGCAGCTAGTATACCCCTTTCGCGCTTCCAGACGTTTCTGAGCCAAGTGCTCCTGGTGCTGGGCTTTGTTGGAATTCAGGTTCTGGATAGGGCTGTACGGATCACACGGGGGGTTTAACCACACCATCACAGGTTGCTCCAAATCAATCCTGTTGAGAACCAACTCCAGCCCTTCTTTCCTACCTAGATCACCTGAATTCCACAATGCGCACTGGGAGGCGGCTGCTTCTGTCCCTGACAAGCGCTGCACAGTTTCCGTCAGGACACTGCTCGGTGCACCACCGACCTCCAACAACAACGTCCGTCCCGTATTCACTAGGTCCTGGAACAAACTCGGAACTAGGGCCCAAGCTTTGTCTTCTAAGGTCTGGGCGGCAGCATGGTTTAAACCCTCTAAGGTTCGGGACTCGTGACGTTGTGAGGCCACCGGTGGCATAGCCGGGGTGTGATCACTCACCTCTTCGTCAGGCTGATCTTCTCGTAGCCTTCGCTCGTTGTCATCTCGGTGTCCGGGTGACTTTCGCGGCGAGGGCGGCTGCCCCGCTTCTCGTTCTGTAGATCGCCACCTCGCTCCGCAAGGCCTTGATGGCCTCCATCATTTCCTCCATCATCTCGGTCTTCACGGTTCCCGATCCCGATGCTATGGAAGACGCGCTGGACCGCGTCTGGTGCTCCATGATGGTCTTCTGGGCCACATCGCGAGTGCGGCCCTTCCACTTGGTTGCCACCTTGGGGGTCTCGGAGGAGGTCGATGCCCGGCTCAGCCACTGCGCCAGTCGGTGCAAGCGAGGGTTTGCCTCGCCTTCCTGCGACGTAGTTTTCACCCACTCGCAATACTGGGGGTCCGTCTGGAGCAGCTCCATGTAGGACTTGGAGCCGTGCTTCCCGAATCCCACCGGGTCGGTGGCATCCGCAACACTGAGGTCGTAGATCTTGTCGATGCACTGGGTCTTGAGCTGGAGCACCGTCGCGTTCTCGCTGGCGTTGATTCCCAGCTTCTGGTGCATGAACTCCACGAGGTTCTTCTTCCGGTCGGCGGAACGGTGCATCTCCGTGGTGTACTTCTGGTAATCGGACGTGACCCTCGTGGTCGCGTCCGTGTAGGCTCCCTCGTCGTTGTTCAGGCTCATCAGTTGCTGCTGGAGCTCGGCCTTGCGGGTACTCATCTCGGCCTCGCCCCCCAACTCCTGAATCGCCTTCACCAACTCGGTCTTGTTCATCTTCGCGATGCTGGGCATGATTGCACGGCGAAGGGAGAACACAGGTAGAACTCGCTGTCACGGCTTGTGATCCTCGATGGCTGCTGGAACTGGCGCATCCACTGGAATCCGGCACAACAGCTTCAGGAACTGAAAATCTCACTCTTCTAACACTACCTCGCTTCTCTAAGTCACTAATCCGGGAGGATTCCGCATGTGATCCTAGCGTGGTCCCCGTGCCTGCAAAACACTCAGGGTCCTTCTGTTGACTGGCAGGCTCTTGGCGCAACAGAAGGTGCTGTCCCTACTCGACCGGAGCCAAATGCTCCTTCAAACTGCCTAACGCAGACTTCAGTGGCAGTGCTTCGGAGTACAAGTCTTCCGACAACGACAACAATTGATGGCCAGTACTGGACCGCTTAAGTTGAATCGCACGACCAGTATCCAAACCCCGAAACACTACCAGATCGTTTTCAAAATCTACTATGGCCTTCAAGCTTCTCAAAGCCTCAATCGACATCAATATCGGGCCTTGGCCACGGTCCAGCGTATGGACCTTGAGGCTTCCTTCTTTACCTCCGGCTCGGAGGCGGACCTGTGCTGTGCTGAGGCATGTATCGACACTCGAGTTCCCAAAGGAAAACGTTGGGCGATTGCGGGGGTCAATGTTGAGGATCCCGTCACTGCCAACATTGGCCTTGTTCTTGTTCATCAGGGCCTCAATCGCCGTCACACTCCCCAATGTCTTGGTTGCCCCACCATCCAGCACGGCCATTCCGGCCTTCATGGCCTGCTCGGTGTTCATGTGGACGCCCATCGCGTGTTCGGTCTCTGAGAAGTAGCCGGTGGGCGTCGACTCCGCAA
This sequence comes from Symbiodinium sp. CCMP2592, assembly GCA_905221615.1. Classification (NCBI taxonomy): domain Eukaryota; class Dinophyceae; order Suessiales; family Symbiodiniaceae; genus Symbiodinium; species Symbiodinium sp. CCMP2592. The sequence goes on along the minus strand of CAJNDT010006173.1, from coordinate 303,413 downwards.
AGCAAACGAAGGGGGCGCTTTCGGCCTCTGCTTCCACACTGGCCGCTGTAGGCTGCTTATCCGGGCAATTGGCCACCCGGTGGCCCTTGCGTCCACATCCCAGGCACGTCATGTTCTCATCGCGGTTGCCACGGGCCCCTGTTGAGGTGGCTTGGGACGGCCCTCGAGCGCTCCTGAAGTTGCCCCCGGGCTTGCCGCTGTAATACTTTCTTGAAAGGCGAACTTCATTCTGCCGGGCTCGAGCTCCTCCTCGGCCTCGTCCATGAGCATGAGGCCCTCTTCCGTCATCCCCGCCTCGATGAGGTCGTCCTGGTTGTAGATCTCCTTGGTCTCGGTGTCATCGTCGACCTCGTAGGCCTCACTTCGGTGAGAGCCAGCCCGGTGGGTCCTATCGCGGCGCTGGAGCTCGGTCTCGGGCCACTGGGCCCTCAGCTCAGCCGCCACTCGCTGGAGGCTGAAGTCCCCCTGCAACGCCGTCTGTATGACGTTGCGTTCATGGACATCCAAGCCGGAATCCTGTAACAGAAACCAGCCTTGGAGGAACGGCGGGATCAGCTCCGGCATGGCCGTTGTCTCCGGAGCAGAAGCCTTGGTGGAAGCATGAGACCACCCTGTCTGGGAGGTCCCGTAGTAGTATCCCTGGTGCCACCACGCTCCTTGGCTGTCCTGGGACTGGCTCCACCCATCCTGACCGTCATCTGCTGGCTCACTGGCTCCCGGCTCCTCCGCAGTGGGAGCGGCTGCGCGGCTCGCTGCCGCCGCAGAATCGCTTTCACCACTCCGGGAGGTCCCTTGCACGTCCGTCGTCGCATTGGAGTCCCAGCTCTGTCGTCGTCCATAGTTGCTCCACTGGTCACCATACCATCCCGTGGTATTTGTCTCCGGTTTGAGACTGGCTGGTTGAACTCCACGGTCCTTCATCACTCGCTGCATGGATTGCTGGGCACGAACATAGGCTTCACACTTGCGGGTCACACAATCATTGACGGTTTCCTGAGCTCGGCGGCGGGTGCCCCTGAAGTATTTCAGGAGCTGGTCTGACAGCTCCGGCAGCTGTGGCCTTCCCAGCCTTTGTCTCAAGAATCCCATCAACTCTTGAACTCCGCCTTCGTGTGTTCCCCAGCTGGGACTCTGCCCCAAAATGAGTCTCCGTGCTGGTCCGGATAGTTCGGCCTTCAGCTTTGGCACGCACAACGGTCTCTTGTGGTAGGCCTGGGTCTCCGCCCACAGCAGACATTCCTCCTCGTAGGCCTGGAAGCTGGATGGGTCCCCGCCCCATTGGGGAGTTCCATCCTTGTTCTTGGTAATACCATCACTCGTCATCTCGACTGCGGCGAACAGCAATCAAGTCACTTCCACGTCCTTGCGTGGGCCCTGGATCGATCGGCGCTGTAGCGGTCCTTGGTCCCAACCGCTGGAGCCTGCCTCCTTCAGACAGGCTCCGCTACCATGCAAGTGCGGTAGCCCAAGACTGCTCAATGCTTCCGGCTCAGAGGTTCCTCAAGGAAGTACACGTGTGGTAAGCAGGGGCGAACGCTGCTATTGCTCACGCGGATCTCTAACTTTCCCCTCGGACTCTTGATGCTTCGTAGCTGCACATGCGATTGCTGCAAGACACACTTCGTGAGTCGAAGCAGCCTCAAAAGCTGAAATCTTTTGCACACCCTACACCCTAAACCCTAAACCCTAAACCCTAAACCCTAAACCCTACACCCTAAACCCTACACCCTAAACCCTACACCCTAAACTGTCAATCCTACAGAAACCCTGAGGGACGGACCCTTTCTAGAAATCCTTGTTGAACCCATGGAAAGGACCCCCCTGAACTTACGTTTGGAGGGTTTAGGGGTTAAGGGGTTTAGGGGTTAGGGGTTAAGGGGTTTAGGGTTTGGGGTTTTGGGTTTAGGGTAGTAGGGAATGGAGGAGTGGGGTACACAAATAACTACCATTACTACCATTCCCTACTAACCAAAGGTGAGTGAACCCTTCCGGAGGTCAAGGGAAGGTGGCTTCCTTAAAGGAGCCCTTGAAGGAACAAAGCCATGCCCCTGCATCCTTCAAAGGAACCCTTTAAGAATCAATTGCAGCTAAGCCCCAAACCAATAAACACCGAAACCTAAGAACCCTTGCAAACCCTGAGAACTTAGGACGTAAGAACCCTATGAAGCAATACGAAACCAGAAATCCTGACGAAGCCTGAAAAGCCCTCCAACCGAAGGAAGCCCCGCAAAGCAACCCCTATCTTAACCCCCATAGCAACCCTTGCATAAAAATGGCCCTTATATAGTTGACTCTTATCATGACCCCGCAACCCTGTCCCTGACCCTAAGCCCTTAAAACTGACCCCTATAACCCTAAACCCTAAACCCTAAACCCTAACCCTAAGCCCTTAAAACTGACCCCTATAGTAAACCTTGTAGTGAGATGCCAGAGAACCGCTTCTGCTGATCCGACAGGACCTCAAAGGCGGCCACGACACGGCGGAAGTCCTGGCAAGATGAGGCCCTTAAGGGCTTGGGGCTCCGGGTTTAGACCCCTCAGAGAGGCTACCTATAGTCCCCATTGTAGTTCCTTTTGTCTGGTATAACCCAATACATATTTAGGATCCTGTAAGATAACCCCAAAACGAACTACAATGGAGACTATAGGCAGGTTTAGGATTAGGGGCTCTTTGAAGGCATCTATAAGGGGTCTATAAGGGTTTAGGGTTTAGGGATTTAGGGCCGGGTTTTGGGTTCCGGGGCTTTTGGTTTAGCGCTTCGGGTTTAGGGGTTGGGGGTTTCGGGTTTAGGGGCTGAGGGTTTAGGGCTTCGGGGTTTAGGGGTTCAGGGTTTCGGGCTTATAGCACTGCCTCAACCCCACACAACCCGCATTCTTAAGGGCGTATGTTTTACGAAATTTGGCAAGAGTTCATCGTGCCTCCAAGCCCTCACATCTTATAGGGGTTCTCATACTCTTTAGGGCTCGACTTTTAGATTGCTAGTCTATGGCTTCTGGTTCTGGATTCAAGGTCTCGGGTTTTCGGGCCAGGGTCTATCCGACCCACACCGAGGATGAGTACCCCCTCTACGCTGAGACTCTAATCCCTAAAACCCCTAAACCCCAAAGACCCGAAACCCTAAACCCTTATCCCTAAACCCTAACCCCCTAAGGCCCAAAGCCCAAAAGGCCAGAGCTGGAAACTCCTCCTTAAACTCTTATCCACCTGAGCCACATGAGCCCATAGACTCCTTCAACACCCGCATAAAACCTTAAAATTGACAAAGCCGCTTCTGGAATTCTTATCACACCCTTAACACGAACCCCCATAGAACACTCGAAGGAATCACTTCAGGGTCCCTTCCAGGAACCCCTCTACGCCACGTCTAGACGCTGAACCTTAGTAGATTAAATCGCCAAATCAAAACGCAGCGATTTGAAATCGCAACTCCAAATCGCTTCTTATTCGCTCTTTATCAATGGTTGGAAACGCCAAACGCGCGATTTGGGTTTTCAGTGCCAAATCGCTGCTTATGCTGCTTTGGACGAGACATCGGTTCGATGATTTTTGCATCAATGGGTTCGATGATTTTTGCAAGCTTTGGAAAACTCATTCAGCCTGGCTGCGCCCTACGAAGTTGCCACTTTTTGAGAAGTTCAAGTTCAGGGCGGTTTTGGAAAGACTTTAAACAGCTGGTGGGTTTGCTCTACTCAACGAGACTTTTAGGGTTGACATGCTACAGCACTCGGCACGAGAGCATGTGGTCTCGTCGTCAAATCGTCGTCGGGGGTTTGGGTCCTGCCCCCTTTTAACAAGTCGTCGTCCGGGGTTTGGGTCCTGCCCCTTGGAAGGATTTGGGTCCTGTCCTTCCCAACTGAGGTCTCTTCGTCGCCATTGGGGTCGGGTCCTGCCCCGCAGAGGATGAGGGTCCTGTCCTCTTTTGGCGTCGTCGTCAAGGGGTTTGGGTCCTGCCCCTTTTGGAGGATTTGGGTCCTGTCCTCCTGCACAGAACCCTAAGACATCGAAGACATAGAAGTCGTCGTAGACCTGCCCGGTTGGGCGTATTGCCCCAAAGCCCTTCCTTTGAAACAAGACCAAATGATTTTTGCAAGCCTTCCAAAAATCATTACAATTATTGCGGGGTTGGCCAAACGCATTCAGACTCCAGCTCTGTGAAACCCGAACCCCCAACCCTAAACCGCCAAACCCTAAACCCCTAAACCCCTAAACCCCAAACCCTGAACCCCTAAACCCCTAAGACCCTAAACCCCTGAACCCTAAACCCTAAACCGCCGAATGTAGGGGCCTTAATATTTCGAACAGGGTTTTGGGGTTCCTTATTATGGTTACAGTTATAATATAATGTACCCCAAACCCTATTCTAAATATTAAGGCCCCTATACCGGTATCTTCGCCTGAAGCTCTCGCACGGAGGGGCCCAGCTCGTGCGTAAAGCGCCTTACGACTCCGAGCTGGTCCAGCAACATCCGAACCTGCGTCTCAGGCTTTAGGGTTCACAGGGCGCGGCGGTGCTCGCGCAACCCCGGGAACGGAACGCGAACGAGAACGGAACGCAACAAAGAATCTCAGAAAAACCGGCCAGGCAAATCCCAGGTTTACTGAAACTGCCTCAATGACTTTTGGCAGGTCGGGAAAAATCATTGGCAAGTGTTGGTATGCATGGGTAACAACAAGAAGCGAAAAAATGACGGATTCGGCAGCCAGCACGGGCGTGGGGCGTGGCTTGTCCCTCGCTTGCAAGTCTCTTCAATGATTTTTTGACGGACCGGGAAATTCATTGGTGACTGTGGGGGCGTGTGGAAAAGTGGCCTTTGCCTAGAAATCTCCTCAATGATTTTCGGCGGGTTCGGAAAACTCTTTGGTGAGTGTTGGGGTGTGTGGCGACGGGCGGAGGTTGAAATTTCACCACTTCGGCAGCCAGCACGGGCGGGCTTGGAACAACAACAACAGCAACAACCGCAACAACAGCAACAGCAACAGCAACAGCAACACCAACAACAACAGCAACAACAACAACAACAACAACAACAACTGCTACTACTACTACTACTACTACTACTACTACTACTACTACTGCTACTACTACTACTACTACTACTACTACTACTACTACTACTACTACTACTACTACTACTACTACTACTACTACTACTACTACTACTACTACTACTACTACTACTACTACTACTACTGCTACTGCTACTGCTACTGCTACTGTTACTGCTACTGCTACTTCCTGCAACTACTGCTAGTACTACTACTACTACTACTACTACTACTACTACTACTACTACTACTACTACTACTACTACTACTACTACTACTACTACTACTACTACTACTACTACTACTACTACTACTGGTACTACTAGTACGACTAGTACTACTAGTACTACTAGTATTGCTAGTACTACTAGTACTACTAGTACTACTAGTACTACTAGTACTACTAGTACTACCAGTACTACTAGTACTACTTGTACTACTACCACTACTACTGCTACCACTACTACCACTACTACCACTACTACCACTACTACTACTACTACTCCTACTACTACTACTACTACTACTACATGGAAGAAGCAGTTAGCCCGCAACGCCTTTCAACCCAAGATACTAATGCTAAGTATTGACCAAGATCCCCCTCACTGACGAGCAATCTGACGAAGTTGACCCGAAAGAGCCCTTCAACTCTTCAACCGTCATCTGACGCACGTAGCCCGAAAGAGTCCTTCGAACTGAGATAAGCATGCTAAGTATTGTCAAAAGTCCTGTCTCTCAGAAAATGATCAGACGAATAATCATGCTCAGTATTGTCAAAAATTTCTGTCACCCTTAAAGCAGGCTGCATGCTTCTACCCCTACTCCTACACATTTCGGAACCTTAAACCACAGAGGCATCAAAGACGTAGAAGTCGTCATAGACCTGTCCAGTGCCCGAGGCGGGCAGTGTTACCAGGCACGGGCAATACGATTACAGACGAACTGGTCAACTCTTCAGCTGAAGCTGAGCTTAAGCTGGTTCCAAAACACAATTCTTTGCCGCTTGTCCGGTCACGCTCACGAGAAGGTCGAATGCCGAAAGCCCAGAGCATTCCGATCTCGGAGTCTACTGCCTCCAACATCGTGTCAGTTTAAGGTGCGCACCTTCTTGAAACGTGCGCACGAAGACTCTGCGGGCCGTTTAGGACCTTTCGCGGAACTGCAAGCCGAAGGCTCTTTGGAGAGCTGAGGACTGCAAACCTGTCCGGGCTTTACATCTTGAATTTTCTTCAAGATCTGGAGATCTCGCAACTCAAGGGTCTTGGCCTCTCGATGAATGCATAACAGCTGGCCTTGTGCCATCATCTGTACCAAATGCAACTCGGAGGCTTCCTGAAGCAAGTCTAACGCTGCCGGGGTCAGTTTCAGGTCGCAAGGTTCCGGCTGCAACTTCGCCGACCCCTCGCGCGCCAGCTCCTCCAAACGATAATCGCGCATTCGGTACGTAGTTTTGGGCCTTGGTATCTTGAAAGCTTCCTAAATCTGCGCAAGCTACTTGGATAGAGGCAATTAGCGGCATCATGTCATCAACTTCATTCCGCTGTCCTTGTTCTCACGCCTGCTTGCACCAGGGATGCGTGGTCGGTGCCGCTCCTGAGGCAGTGCGCTGTGGAGCGGGAGCTTCTGGCGATTTCAAGTCTTCAGGTTAGTCAGGGTATAAAACAAACACGTTTGTATGTATTTCGGCGTCCTGCCAAACCTGCTGCAAGACATCCTTGACAACGCGCTGGAAAGGTGCACGGTAGATCATGAGGTGCAAAGGAAGCTTCTGCATCGCCTCTATCTGCATTTCTGCGGACTTGTTCTGCGAGTCCCACTTGCCCTTGGCGGGCTTGCGTGTGACCACCTCGTTCTTTCGGGGTCTGCCCCTTCCACGAGGCTTCTGAGGCTCGTCCTCGTCAAGGGCCTCCTTCTCCTCCTCGACCTGCGGCTGCACCAGGAACGTCGCGAACATGATGGCCAGCGGCACAGTGTACATCTGGTCCCGGAGCGCGTACGGCATCAAATGCAGCGGAAGCATGACCATTGTCTTCGTGCTATGAGTCCCACCGCTATCTACGTACAAAACGGCTTTGAGTCTGCAAAGACCGGTATGCCGTCCATGTTAGGCTTCCTGTCGCAAGGTCACAGAATCAGCAGCTGTCCTCCTTCTCTAAGTCTCGAAGGCACGTGAAAGTCTGGCTCTTTACAAAACAGTCCAGTCTCTTCAGCTCTTCTCGCAATCATGATTGAATTTAGAGTGTTTGACAACGCACCCTCCATTACCCAGCTCCAGCCTGCATATGCCGCGTGCTAAGCGGCATGTACCTTGCCTTTGGGACCAACCTCAGGATCGTGGAAACTTTCAGCCCCAAGCTTTGATGATGATTATGATGACGATGATGATGATGACAGACAATGTTTGACGGCTTTTCGCTTCGCAGGTCTTGGATTAGGGAGTGCCTTGTAGGCCAAAGCCTGACAAAAGACAGCACCTAGGTCTGCCAGGGGCGGAACTTCGAATCCCGGACATCGAACTGGATCTTACAATGCCAAAGTCCGCTAAAGGAATCATGTGAGGTTCCTGTGTGCCAGGCCTTCTTTTAACTCAGTCCCAGCTTTACAAGAGCCCAGCAACTCATGCGTCGACCGACCACGCAAGCAAGCGAGCGTTTCAAAAGACCTGCAAGCTTCAGAAATCACCACATAAGGACTCTCGACTGTTGCCCCCTACTGCCCAGAACTCCCAAATCCTGGAACCCGACTTCGATTTGCTGCGCAAGGAATCGCCAACAAATCGCTGCAAATCGCAGCGATTCCTTCAAGTACAAGGACCATGCCCAAAAAGCCTTGACATTTACGTGTATCAGGAAAACCTACTTGGAGGTTCATGGGTAGTTATAAGTGTGGTTATAAGTCCCCAATATGAGTTATAAGTATAGCTATCCTTATCATAACCCTACTTATAACTCCCCATGAACCTCCAAGTACCCTATGAATCCTAATCCGAAGCATCACCTCAATGATTTTTACCAGTTCTGCAAAAATCATTCTAAGTTTCGTAGCACCCAGCCAGTACTGCCAAGGCCTGGAAACTCAGAAGTTGGGTCCCCGGCATGCTTTGGCACAACAGTGTCACGATGGACCGGTGGGAAGACGACCTCGGCAATTAATTGGACAGCTAGGTGAGCATCGGACCGTTCAGCGAGCACATGCACATGAAGAGTTCTCCAGTTCTGCCGACTAGTTCATCCCTCCCGACTGCACCCGAAGTTGCCAGAAGTCAAGGCCGACCAGACGGTTGAAATCAACACAACGGACTCTCGACTGCTGCCCAGAACTCCCAACCTGAAGAACAAATCCCGGAATGATTTTTCCAAGCACGGAAAAATCATTAAGAATCACGGCCTCTTTTGTTGCCGACGCGAAGGAATGCCAGCTTCCCTCGTGCCCAAACCCAGCGCTAAGAAACACGCGGAGAATGGATATTGAACAAGGGAACACGGCGTGCACTGACGATCCCTCTGCCACAGCATAAGGCATCCCAAATCCTGGAGCCTGACTTCGACTTACTGCGCAAGGAATCGCCAACAAATCGCTGCAAATCGCAGCGATTCCTTCAAGTACAAGGACCATGCCCAAAAAGCCTTGACATTTACGTGTATCAGGAAAACCTACTTGGAGGTTCATGGGTAGTTATAAGTGTGGCTATAAGTCCCCAATATGAGTTATAAGTATAGCTTTCCTTATTGTAACCCTACTTATAACTACCCATGAACCTCCAAGTACTTATCCTATGAATCCTAATCCGAAGCATCACCTCAATGATTTTTGCCAGTTCTGCAAAAATCATTCTAAGTTTCGTAGCACCCAGCCAGTACTGCCAAGGCCTGGAAACTCAGAAGTTGGGTCCCCGGCATGCTTTGGCACGACAGTGTCACGATGGACCGGTGGGAAGACGACCTCGGCAATTAATTGGACAGCTAGGTGAGCATCGGACCGTTCAGCGAGCATATGCACATGAAGAGTTCTCCAGTTCTGCCGACTGGTTCATCCCTCCCGACTGCACCCGAATCGCCGAAGTTGCCAGAAGTCAAGGCCGACAGACGGTTGAAATCAACACAACGGACTCTCGACTGCTGCCCAGAACTCCCAACCTGAAGAACAAATCCCGGAATGATTTTTCCAAGCACGGAAAAATCATTAAGAATCACGGCCTCTTTTGTTTTCAAGCACGGACCCCTTTCCGTACATGGCTGAAGCAAACTTTTATCTGCCATCTACTGACGCTTGCACTTGGCCTTGCCATTCCTGGCACAAGCATCATCATCATGATCATTCTTGTCATCCCCTCCGTTGCTCTCCGAGGACACACTTGGAGCACGGCTCAGACGGCGACGAGCAGGAAGTGGAGGGCTGGGGGGTTGATCGCTCCACTCCTGGGCTTTGTAAAGGCAATGCACCCATGCAGCCTCCACACCAAGGATTGTCATTGAATAGCTGCTGCTGCGTCCATTGTAGGCCTTGACGAGAAAAACCTTCTTGTCCAACTGCACCGTGATGGGCACGTGGTGCGGGATTTGCAAGACATAGGAGTCCTTGCCACGTGGTCTGACTGCTGGCAATGCGGGACATGGCAAAGATTCCAGAAGATGATAATGCAGAAGGCGCAGGTTGCCGTAGCGAGGTAGCCTTTGCAAAAGGGTTCAAAACAGACCACTCAAAGACTCACAAGAAACTGGAGAGAAGCTTGACAAATGTTAGTGGAGGTGCTTCTTACGTGTCTCACACACGCCAGCAGCTCTGCTCGAAGCGGAAGGCATGGCTAGCCGACGCGAAGGAATTGCCAGCTTCCCTCGTGCCTAAACCCAGCGCTAAGAAACACGCGGAGAATGGATATTGAACAAGGGAACACGGCATGCACTGACGATCCCTCTGCCACAGCATAAGGCATCCCAAATCCTGGAACCTGACGTCGATTTACTGCGCAAGGAATCGCCAACAAATCGCTGCAAATCGCAGCGATTCCTTCAAGTACAAGGACCATGCCCAAAAAGCCCTGACATTTACGTGTATCAGGAAAACCTACTTGGAGGTTCATGGGTAGTTATAAGTGTGGTTATAAGTCCCCAATATGAGTTATAAGTATAGCTATCCTTATTATAACCCTACTTATAACTCCCCATGAACCTCCAAGTACCCTATGAATCCTAATCCGAAGCATCACCTCAATGATTTTTGCCAGTTCTGCAAAAATCATTCTAAGTTTCGTAGCACCCAGCCAGTACTGCCAAGGCCTGGAAACTCAGAAGTTGGGTCCCCGGCATGCTTTGGCACAACAGTGTCACGATGGACCGGTGGGAAGACGACCTCGGCAATTAATTGGACAGCTAGGTGAGCATCGGACCGTTCAGCGAGCACATGCACATGAAGAGTTCTCCAGTTCTGCCGACTAGTTCATCCCTCCCGACTGCACCCGAAGTTGCCAGAAGTCAAGGCCGACCAGACGGTTGAAATCAACACAACGGACTCTCGACTGCTGCCCAGAACTCCCAACCTGAAGAACAAATCCCGGAATGATTTTTCCAAGCACGGAAAAATCATTAAGAATCACGGCCTCTTTTGTTGCCGACGCGAAGGAATGCCAGCTTCCCTCGTGCCCAAACCCAGCGCTAAGAAACACGCGGAGAATGGATATTGAACAAGGGAACACGGCGTGCACTGACGATCCCTCTGCCACAGCATAAGGCATCCCAAATCCTGGAACCTGACTTCGACTTACTGCGCAAGGAATCGCCAACAAATCGCTGCAAATCGCAGCGATTCCTTCAAGTACAAGGACCATGCCCAAAAAGCCTTGACATTTACGTGTATCAGGAAAACCTACTTGGAGGTTCATGGGTAGTTATAAGTGTGGTTATAAGTCCCCAATATGAGTTATAAGTATAGCTATCCTTATTGTAACCCTACTTATAACTACCCATGAACCTCCAAGTACTTATCCTATGAATCCTAATCCGAAGCATCACCTCAATGATTTTTGCCAGTTCTGCAAAAATCATTCCAAGTTTCGTAGCACCCAGCCAGTACTGCCAAGGCCTGGAAACTCAGAAGTTGGGTCCCCGGCACGCTTTGGCACGACAGTGTCACGATGGACGGGTGGGAAGACGACCTCGGCAATTGGACAGCTAGGTGAGCATCGGACCGTTCAGCGAGCACATGCACATGAAGAGTTTTCCAGTTCTGCCGACTGGTTCATCCCTCCCGACTGCACCCGGCACCCGAAGTTGCCATGTGTCAAGGCAGACTAGCCGGCTGCTTGGGAAGCTTGCATGAGTGAAAGATATGTTGCATTGCAGACGCTTGCGGAAGACAGTATTGAAGCATTCATTGGAATAGTTGCACTTGCAATCTTCCCACCCCTGATGCTGCGCGCGTCGTCACAGCTGCAAAACAGACGTCCTCGGCTCTATAACTAATCATCGGAATCGGAACTGCTTGAAGAGGACGAGGCTAAGGACAGTTCATCTTCCTCTGGAAATGCATCCTGCACCTCTTGCCGAGCATCTCGCTTAATGATTGACTGCACCCCGCAGACCCCGCGAGAAGGTGTTGCGGAAAGCTTGGTGAAACTGAGGCAGCCAGACATGCTGGGGGGCACGGGCTCGGGCATGTCGGGCACCACGGCCCAGAGATTGATTGAGACACTCTGCAGCTTGCTCTGCGTGTCAATGCCAAGACGATTCCGGATCGGACAGCGATCCCTGTTGGCAAGCGCCCAGTAGCGTTCGCATTGCCCTTGCGAAGTTGCGCACGACCAGAACTTCTCAGCCATGACAGCCAAAGGCTTTGAAGGTTGTCCACTTTTCCACCACGTGATTACCTGCGCGGGTTGGGCAAGCGAGAGCCAAAATGATTTTAATCTGCCCTTAGAAAATCATTTTCGCTCCCCCAACCCCAGCACCTCTGCCAGCGGTGCATCCGAGTGTGGGAACTCCGCGTCCCTGAACAAGCCTTTCTTCGCGCGGTAGTCGTCCAAGTCGGACACACATGCCTCCTGAACCTCGGTCGAGTCGAAAAACTTCGTGGGTAGAAGCCTTCGTGCCATCACAAAAGCTGCATGCATGTGATCCGGCTCTTCAAGACCAGAAAGAGGGCGTGGGTCAAACACGGCGCTCGCAAGCACTATGTCTGTGACAAATTGCTCTCGCCTTCGCCCATAAACATCTAGAACCGCCTTCTTCCGGAGAGCGACCGTTCCACTGTTCTCGCCGGTGTCTCTGAAGTCGCACGTCTCCAGGGCCTCGTTGAGGCGAGTCTTCAAAAGGGTCCAAACGCCAAGCGCCTCAGGTAGTCTGCCGCAAGCGAAGAGCTTGGAGGCGGAGGTCACCGCCCACAAGACTGGCACGGCACGTCGGACGCGGGCTTCAAGACCGCGGCGTTCAAGCGCCAACAAAGCCCTCTGCAGCTTGTTGCGCTGCTTGACCGAGTGTCCAAGCTTCTCAGGGCCGCCCTCCTTGCGAAGTAGCTCGGCAACTTTTGCCCGGTGTTGTACCCATCTGACGGCCATCGTGGACCACGAGTTGTGGCGAGTTTTTCGCCGGTGTTGGAGAACCAATCCAGAAGCCTGGCGAGGAATGCTGGAATCAAGTGGCTGGGAGAACTGCGTCCCGACGGCATGAAGCAAAACCGAATATGTTTTGAAAGGTTCATCCACTGTACTTACTATACCGGCCGAAGCCATACATCGGAATAAAGACGGTCTTATAAAGAAGGTCTTTGCCGGCCTTGAGTTTCCCGAAAAACTTCTTGGAGCGGCGCACCGTGCGGATTGCAGCATTGACCTCCTTGGTGGCCTTTTCCAACCATGGCATCGCAGCTCGCACGTCTTTGAGTAATAGCTGCATGCCGTGCTCCATGCAGCGTAGAGGGACCGCAAAGTCTGCACGCTCGGCAGCCAGGATGGCAAGTGCGGCCTGCAAGTCCAGGCAAGTAAGAGCGACCAAAATGATTTTCGACACCCGTGCAAAAATCATTCTGACATTCAGAGCTTGTTTCGTTTGCAAATGAATTTTGCCACCTCTGGAAAAATCACACAGCCCTCGATGCGCTTCAACTGGGATAAATCCTGCCAAGGCTTTCAACACCGGAATTGGCCTGAATGTTGGCCGCATTGTCCGCGCAGATTCCGAACACGCTTTTGTGGCGTGTCCATGGCCGAAGCACTTCAGCCAATCCAATCGCCGTACTCTCGCGATCAATCATCGAAATGTGGTCCAAATGGAAGCACCTTCCAAGCTGGACAGGCTCTTGGGCTCAGGCTTGAGGGTTCGGGCATTCACATTATCTCTAAATCTTTGCACCCAGGCACATGCCGCTGGAATCCATGATGCCGACGTTCAAAAAGCCGAGGCCAGCAATCGTCGCGCCATCGGTGCAAAGACAAAAAGGACCCTTCAGTAGAAGCTTCTTCTGAAATTCCTCCATCTCCGCCGCTGTGGAATCCAAAACATCTCGAACTTTAAACCGGGTTGGGCATTTGTAGTTAGGCGCCAGGTTCTTGAAAAACAGCTTTGTCATGTCGTTTTCCACGGACATAAAGGACTGGTGACTGTGAAAGATGCTCAAAGCGTGTAGTCTCTCAAGACCTTCTTGATCCAGCACAGGCCGAGGCTGCGCATCACCGGGAAGCATTGCTCGCGACTCCGGAGTTTTGAGAAGCTCCCACCAAAGCTGAGCCGCCGGATTCTTCTGCGCGTTCAAGACCTTCAACTCTTGCTGAGTCACATGGCTCGGGTTGCTGCAGGCATTGGTCCTGCTGCCACCATCCTTGTATTTTGCCAGCGCCTTTGCTCTCTTCTCATCATAGTCAAGCTCGCGAGACTCCAAATACTTGTGGACATCTGAGGCATTGGGGTTCGCAAAATGCACGGCATGCTCGACTCCCCTGCACACCCCGGTTGCTGTTGAAGACCAAGAACACCGCCTACAGACAAGCCGTATCTTCTGAAACTTGCGGCTACGGATGCGCACAAAGCGAGACTCCAGAATGGCAACCGCAGTTGCAGTCACCCCGCGAAGATTCATGGGCAGCACGAGGTCTGCAGAGTCAACCTCATGTCCAATGTTGCGAAGCTCTGCCAAGATGTCATCTGGAATCTTGGTTTCCGCTTCAGCTTGCTCTCCGTCTCCCGTTGCGAGAGACTTTCTCTTTTTCGGCGCCATCGCTCATACTCTGAGCCAAATGCTCTGCCAACGACAAAGATGTTGAGATCGACAATGCGTCACTTCCACTCTGCGACATGTCCCCAGCATCAATCGAAGCAAAGCCTTGCGAAGTTTCTCTCTGCCAGAGACTGAGGGCCGGACCTTCGCGAAAAGATGTAGTAGTCCAGCTCCGCTCCAGACTCCAGCCGTGGCTAGATGATTTTATGGGGTTCGCCAAAAATCATTGAGATTTGAGGGAAATTACAATGTGGGCAACTTCTACTTTATACCCTCTATACTCTATAACATACCCATCCAAATCGCGCGATTTGGCCGAATCCAAAACGCAGCGATTTGAAAACGCAGCGATTTAAACATCTAAGCGCTGAACCCTTAACACTTAACCCTAAAGCTTTCACAAGCGACACAGGTCCGTTCCTCCGGATCTCCCCCCTTGTCCGGATGAGTGGCGAGAGCTCCCTGCAGTCGATTCGGTTCGGAGCTGTGTGAGTGCACCCAGCGGACTTTACGATTTCTGGGTTACAGGGTTTAAGGGTTCAGAGTTAAAGCTGCATGTTGAGGTACAACGAAGGCGTCTATAGGGAGTCTATAATGACAGTTACTGTTGCCTTGATTAGTTGATGCTCTTGTTATTACTATTTCTTATGTTATTGTTGTTCTTCTTCTTGTGCTCATGATCAGGGCTCCACCGTGGTTCTGCATTAAGGGTGATAGTAGTCGAATGGAGCAGCAGACTGGCTTGACTAAGGCATCTAAGGCTGAAGGATTAGAGTTGCGGTTGACGGGTCTAGTTTCTTTAGGGTTGAGGCTCTGGGGTTTCAAGTTTCAGTAGGTTTAGTTTAATCTGGATCTTATAATAGGTCTACAGATTTATTGGCTTACCGCCGTTTCGGCGTGATAACCCGAGCCAGCCAAGTTGAAAAAACACTATCCCGAATGTCGCAGCAAATCCGTACCTCCTAAACCGAAAGCCCTCAGAATCCATCAACTGAACAACACAAAAGAACAACTGCTGACCCTAGGAAGCTTTGATGGAAATCCTTATGAAACCTCTCTTGCCCATTGCCGAGAACCACAGTCACTAGTTCTAGGATGCTCTGTAAGTTGTGGAAGGAGTGCTCCTTAACCAGGGATCCAGGATTGATGGAGCATGTATCCCACCCCATCAGCATTCTGGAAGCACACGTTATGGAGACCGTCTTCATGTAAAACTCTGCCATCACAGCCGATGTAAACCCTAAAGTGAACCCCAGAAAGTTGGAACATGAATTCAGGATGATTCGCGCTGGGATTCCCTATACTTTACCTGAAGGGCATGAGGATAATGACGTTTCGACTTTCTGGCTTCTCCTTTAAGCCCTAAACCCTAAACCTCTAAAACCCTAAACCCTAACCTCTATAGATCCCTTAAAGGAGCCCTTAAAGGAACCCTATACGTCGAAATGCCTTTAAATCAACTAAGCCGTCCAGCCCTAGGAAGCCTCAGCCCGAAACTCTCCGGCCCAAAGCCTAGTTACTAAGTCCCATGGCCCATGACCCTTTAAGTAGACCCTAAACCCTAAACTTCCCTAAACCCTATAGATCCCTTTAAGGATCCCTTTAAATAAGTCACCCCTAAACCCTAAACCAAGGATCTAGGGTCCTCCGCATACGAAGCACAAAAAACTGAACCTGTGAAACCCACGAAGCATGAATCCCAAACCCTGACGCGATTCAGGGTTCAGGGTTTTGGGCTTTGGGTTTAGGGTTTAGGACTTAGGGTTTAGGGAACCCTGAACCCCAGAAAATCAAACCCACACACCCTATTTACGAATGCTAAGAACTCTAAAGACACCAACTAGCCACCCCAACAAGACACAGAATTCCTACAAGCCCCTAACTCCCCAGACCCAGGGTTTAGGGTTTAGGCCCCAACTGCCTTAAAGCATAAACCCTAAACCCTAAACCCCTAAACCCTAAACCCGAACTGCCTTTCGATAGGCGGAACGCACTTCCGCACCAGTGGCGGAGCGGCACAGGCGGAGCACCTGAGCCGTGAACCCCCGAAGCCCTCGGGGGGTCTCTCAGTCTAATTTGGATACAATAATCCCTAAACCCTAAACCCCAAACCGATCTATAAGCTGAGGGTTTAAACCTTAAAAAGGTTCCTTTAAAGGCTCCTTTAAGGGCTCCTCTGAGGGATCTATGGGTTTAGGGTTTGGGCTGAGGGTTTGGGGTTTAGGGTATCGGCTTAGGGGCGACCTTAGGGGAGACATTTGAGGGCTACTACATTGAATCCTATGATAAAGCCTGCCGTTTTCGGGTTCCTTATTCTCATTTCCTTTGGCTCCGCAAGAATGGGTTAGTCGTGGGTTAAGGTTTATACCCCAAAGACCTAGACACTAAAGCCCTAGACCCAAACTCGAAACCCGGAAAAGCACGCTGTGAACCCTACTCTCAATCCCTGTGGGTTGAAGGGGTATACGATTAGGATGCAGATTATACCAGCTGCCTCTTCTCTCCACTGTAGTTCCTGCTGATTGTTGCCTTGGCCGTTATCATAGGATCCCAGCCTGGGATTTTATATTAGACTATGCTTTCATACTATACTGTACTATTCTATGCTCGACGAAACAATACTACTATACTATACTAAAACACTGCCTCAAGGTTCAGTGTTACCTCAGGATCCTAGCCAGTCCTAGCCGCTACGTGGATTAATCAGAAAGAGGAACCACATTCCCTGGGCATCAACATAGCCCAAAAGCCTTATATAGTATGGTCTTTGGGCCCAACAGCCTTATATAGTATGGTATTTGGGCCCAAAAGCCTTATATAGTATGGTCTTTGGGCCCAAAAGCCTTAATATATGAGTTCTTAGATGAAGCTGCCCCCACCCTGTAATAGTGGTATAATAGGAATATAATAGGGCCCGAATATAATCCTTATAGTCACTATTACAGGGTGGGGGCAGCTTCTAACACATTGCACAGTTAACCCTCGACTCTACAGGATCTCGGGCGTGTGGGCTCCAAAACCCTCACACATAAACCGTAAACCCTAAAACGTCTAGTGAACCCTCAAAACTAAACCCTCCAATGTCAACCCAGTCCCCAACACCCTTAACCCTCAAGCCTAAACTCTAAACGCTAGAACTTGAACCCGACGGTTGCAACTCTTGGGTTTGGGGTAGTTCAAGGTGACCTTACATGAGGTCAGGGTTTCTTTCTTTACCAGGGATTTGGGGTTAGGAGTTTTGCAGTTCAGGGTTCTGGCTTGAGGGGATTGTGGGTTTAGGGGTTTAGGGGTAGTTTGAGGAGTCAAGGCTGATGGGAAACAGCTCTGCCGAGCATCCCTATCGTTAGCATCTTAGGCCTTGTAGGGCTTAGGGTAATACCACGATCACCACTAGCACTACTAGCAGATGCAGCACCATCAGCATCATCATCAGAACCAGTACATGGGGATGCAAAAAGCCATTGCTTTAGGGGCTATACACTGCAACTATGCGATCGGAACCTGCTGTTTCGTAGAGTTTGAGATTATTATAGGTGCTAGCCACAATGATAGTAAAACTTGCAGCAGCAGCTGTGGCAGCAGCAGTGAGGATTAATGGAAATGGCAGCAGCAAGCAGGTAATGCAAGTAAAAGTCTCCAATCGTACGTTCTCAGGCAACATGGTGACTGTTTAGGGTTTAGGGGTTTAGGGTTTAGGGTTCTGAGGTTCTGAGCCCCAAACCTGAGTTCCCGAACCCAAAGCCCTGCAACCCACCGGACACGAAAAGCGGTGTAAAGGAACCTCCATCAACCTCGGCCTCAATCCCGGGGCCTGGGTTTTCAAACTCCCGCAAAAATAGAAGCCCCTTACAGGTAGGTAGTTCCTCTTCCATAGTACTCCCATAAGACCCCCTTTACCTTATAGGAGTGGTATGGGAGGCTTATGGGAAACTACCCACCTTACAACTACCCACCTGTAAATGTCTTAGATAAAAAGCTTCTAGCAGAAGTTTCCTGAAACAGGGGACCCTAATGTAGTACCTTAAATAGTAGGATCCTCATAATAAGGATCCCAAAATAAGGTACCCCTAAGTTTCGGAAACTCCCACTTGTCTAGGGTTTACCTTAACCCCAAATAACCTACCTTTTTAAGGACTTATATAAGGAAATCATAGTAAGGAACCCTAAAAATGTAGGTTCTTCAGGGTCCAGGTAGGGCATAGGATCAGTGGTTACGATATGATGAGTAGAGCAAGTACGGTGTTACTTCTGTGTTCACCACAGATAAGATGCTAAACTTATAGCCCCACTACTAGCCACCCATGGAACAACCCTGTGAAACCCTGAGAACATGAAAGGAATGTTAAGAAACTCGGCTGCCGGACATCGTAGTGCCCAGACGGCTCGCGTTCGGGCTCCGCTTCTTCCATCTCCTGCTGGCTGGAATTGTCTGGGGCATCCGAGTGCTGGCTGTAGGCTTTCGAGTTCAAGACCAGAAGAGCCTATTCCGTACAATCCAAAACCTAAATCCTTAAATCCTGAATAACTGAATAAACCATGAATGCTTGAACTCTAAACCCTAAACCCCAAACCCTAAACCCCAAACCCCAAACCCTAAACAATGAATGCTTATGCCGAAATCGACCAAACCCTAAACTGAACTCCAACCCGGTAAGCTCGAAAAGCTCGAATATGAAGGCCTCGATAATCAAAGTAGGATTTCGAGGCATGCTGCAGTATGGTTCAATAAAGGCCTCTGCAATGCACAACTCAATCAATCACCGAGGTTATATGCCCCTACGAGAGTATATGTCTGTTGGGTGTGGTTTAGAGCCCTGCAACCCAACCAAGACCGTTACAGAATTTTCATGGAAGCACGTGAAGTACTTAAAGGGACATGGAAGTTTCCGAAAATAGGGGATCCAAATGTTGTACCCGACATAGTAGGATCCTCATTTTCGGACCCCCAAAATAAGGTACCCCCAATTTTCGGAAACTCTAAACCCTTATAGAGCCCTTTAACGGAACTTTACAGTACCCTTGTAGTAACCCTTTAAGGGAACCCTGAAGTACCCAAATTTTTCGGAAACTCCCAACCCTAAACCCTTTATAGAATAATCCTTATCTATCCCTTCAAGGAACCCTTACAGTACCCTTGTAGTCACCCTTTAAAGGAACCCTGAGGTACCCCTAACTTAAATCAAACGGGACCCTTAATGGGAACCCCTACCCGATAATGGGCTACATAATAGGTATATAATGGCTATAATAAGGTTCTATACCTAGGGGTCCTTATTAAGAGTCCCTTCTTTTCCCCTTTGATAAAAGGAACCCTAAACCCTAAACCCCTAAGGACCCCTTAAAGGAACCCTAAAGATCCCTTTAAAGGAACCCCAAGAGCCCTAAATTAAGGGTCCCTCCTTTTACCCTCGGATTAAAGGGACTTGTACCAGAAGGGTCCGACACCCCTCGAAGAACCCGTCGCCTCCGCCCGAGATCTTTTCGGCGGACGCCCACGTCCTGGTTTAGGGGTTTAGGGTTCAGGATTTAGGGGTTTCGGGGTTTAGGGTTTAGGGGTTTAGGGTTTAGGGTTGCAGCTGGAGTTCCCCTTCTTCCGGGCGTAAGGTTTGGGGTTTCTCTAAGGGTTCATGTAAGGGTTAGTGCAAGGCTTCATGTAAGGATGCCGTAGGTTGTTTGCAGGATTTGACAAGGGACTTGATACAGGGCTTTTAGGGTCTTCGTAGGGACTGCAACGAAATTTCGGCTTTTGCAAGGCTTGCATGGGTTATACGGGGTTGAATAAGGTTTCATATTGGGTTTGACTGGGTTGCTGGCGGGGATCTCGGTTTTGGCGTTCAGCACGGGGGTCGGGGACAAGGTCAGCATCATGGGAGCGTCGAAATCACGGCCGTTTTTTGGTCTGAGTATAAACTTGGCTGACTTCTGAACCCCTCCTAAAAGTCAAACTTTTAGCCTCCTTATTATAAATCATAAAGAAACCCAAAAAGTTAAAGTCTAAAGAGCCAACCAGAAGAACGCCAAGTATATACTTAGCAAAGGTTCCTGTTAAACCCTGAACGAGGCTCGAGGACTTGCCTTGGCCCCAATGTTTCGGAGATCTGAGCCCTCGGCCTTCAAGCCTAAGCTGTCGCATATACTAAAGGCCACAACCCCCCGCGACCCCCGAAGCTTTTCAGAGCTCTCACAGACCTTATATATCTAGCAACCCTTAGACCTTGACCCTGAACCCAAATCAGGCCTCTGCTGACGGCGACCTGTTGATTCGGAGCCTGCGAAAAACGCCGGGATTCACCCGCTTAGGGGTTTAGGACCCCTCTTGAATATGATGATCCGCACTCTTCAAACTCAAAATTTTAAACCCAAGAAAGGAAATGCACCCGAGACTACCATTAAACCTTAAGGAGCCCAAACAAACCCTTATTAGTACTCACTAGAAGCCTGGCTCAACCTCAATGTGGACCCCACATCCCATATTAGTCAGCCCCTCTCCCTTTAAAGGGAGCATTATTACGAGGGTTCCGGATTCTGAAGAAAGGGTGTGCATGAATTAGGGGTCTACATTACAGAACACGCAGGTTGTAGCACCCTACAGCGCCCTTACTTTCAGGCTCATGGGACTTAGTAAGTAAGGTTCTAAGTAGGTTATAATTAGGATAACCCCACTTAGGGGACTTATAGCCCCAATTATAATCTACCTACTAAGTCCCATGATCCTCTAAGGAATTGGAGTTAGGATTAAGGGGACCCTTCGGGATCAAGACCCTCTCAATAAGGTCCCCTTTAAGAGAGCCAGAAGTAGGGTTCAGAAGGGGTCGTCACCCACAACTTGGGACCCTGAATCCTGATTTTGGGGATTCGCTGGGATCGCAGGTTCGGGGTGTAGGGCTGAGTGTTCAGTGTTGAAGGCCTTCCCGGGCTAAACCCCAAACACTAAACCCTAAACCCTAAAACCCTAAACCCTAAAGCCAAAACCCTAAACCCTAAACCGCCCCATAATCCGCAAGCGTAGCAAGCTGGCAACCCTCCCGCCTCCCCGAAACTTTGTTTCGAGGCCGAAGACCTAAGCCCCGAAAGGGCCGAAACGCAAACAGAACCCTTGTAGACGGCTTCGGGTTCAGGGTTTTTTTTTGAGGATGCCGCGCGCGCTATGTCGGAGCGCGCATTGGCGCCGTCTCAGAGTTTTTCCGGTCTCTCTTGATTTGTTTATTTATTTCCGCCCTAAACCCTAAACCTAAACCCTAAACCCTAAACCCTACATGGGGACCTAGAATGCCTCTACCAGGGCTAGCCTTCCAGACTAAGGGGTAACAGCGTTGCGATGTGGTCTCCGTTTAGGGTTTAGGGTTTAGGGTTTAGGGACCAGTATGGAAACTGCATACCTCTGCGTCTACCCTTCACCCGTATTCTATCCCTGAACGCCGAACTGAAAACTACATGGTGTTCGGGGTCGTCCGGGGAGGCAAGGAACAGTTTTATCAAGCGCTTTGATTGTTGCTTGTTGAGGAGAGTTGAGGGCTTTTGTGGGTATCCTGCCGTACGCCATACGGTGTGGTTTGTAATATGTGAGTAAAATGAAGCTTTGATGCCAACTATCCTTCTGAGGAATCGGAGATAATACGCATCTATGCGCTTTAGAAATTTATCCGTTAGAGTAAGGGCGTCCAGACCATATGTGAGGGTAGGTATAAATACACTTTGGAAGATACGAAGCTTGGTCTTCTTGGGGAGGGAGCTGTTCCATACTAGCCTTAGTTGTTTATACGCTGTTTTTGCTAGTGCTGCTCTGTGTTGGAATGCTGTCTCAAATGGCTCTATCCATGCTATCATAGAGCCTAGATACTTAACTTGCGTTGTGGTCGGCACCGAAGTGCCATTGCTAAACTTGATAGAGTTCGTTGCACGATTGGGGTGAATGAGGAGTTCTGTTTTGGTTTGATTTAATGACATTCCATCGTAAGTGGCTACTCTCTCCAACGAAAAGAAAATTTCCTCTATTTGCGGTGTGGTCAGTGATAGAAGTAATGTATCGTCAGCGTACTCAAGGTCGAAAATAGGTTTACCCGAGGACCATGTGTTGGTCGGAATCCCTCTACTCGCTAAATCGTAATCTACGTCATCGAACATAACTGTAAGGACCATGATAAAAAGATACGGGCTAAGGGGACACCCCTGCCGAATCCCTGCTCCCACAGTTCCTTTGCATGTAGCGCCTAATGGGCCTCTGGTATAAAAGGTGGGGTCCTGGTAAATAGATTCTATGATCTTAAGAGCCTTTGCGGAAACTCCGAATCTCTTAAGTGCCGTAAGCATTGCGGTGTGGTCTAGAGCGTCGAAAGCCTGTTTCCAATCTAAGAACTGAAGGTGGGGAGGCGTGTTCGTCATTTCCGAATATTCCATTACCCTTCTAAGGATATGAAGCGGAGCGCTAGTACCTCTATTAGCCCTAAAGCCAAACTGTGTAGTGCGCAGATGCGCTTCGTGTTGTTTGGCTAGGCGTGCTTGTACCATAGAAGCAAATATCTTATATATTGTGTTCAAAAGTGAGATTGGTCTGTAGTTGGTCGGATCTGTCTCCGCTCCTTTGCCTTTGTAGAGTGATACGACTGTAGCCTCCTTCCAAGAATCCGGGATATGGCCTTTATCCCATATTTCATTGAAAGCTTCTAACAGCGTCTTTTCCGCGTTGTGGTCCAGTAATTTGAATAGTTCATTGGGAGTTTCGTCCCCCCCCCGTAGCCTTATGTTCTCTAAGTTTGCGCAAAGCTTCTTGCAACTCCGGTTGAGTAAAGGCGGTGTGGTCAGCGATAGTCGCGCGAACTTGGTGTGTATGTGGGTTGGTTATGGGGGCTGCTGCGCGTGCCGCCCACTGTTTGTTTTGAAGATAATCTCTAAAAGCTTTATGGGTTTCGCTCCATGGTATAGGTCTATTATTCACCACCAGTTGGGTCTTTTTGCCCTGAAATCCTCGTTTCTGTGCGGTAAATGTCTAGGCCTTTACCAGCCCATGACACGAAGGTGCCCTATAGGATTGGGTACACCCTAAACCCTAAACCCTAAACCCACACTACCACACCGCCCCCATGCTCATCGAGTCGGAACATTAAGCCTCCAGGGCCTATTGCTACCATCTAGTCATCAAGCAGACAAACCACTAAAGTTTAGGGTTTAGGGTTTAGGGTTTAGGGAACACGTAACATTATTGTGGTGGCACCGTACGCTCTGACAACCACGTGGAGAGGACTCAACACGTGAATTAATTTCCATGCTCGCATGCCCGGGAGCACAAGCCGCGTTATGTAACGGTTTAGGGTTTCGGGTTAAGGTTTAGGCTTAGGGTTTTGAGCCTTGAGAACCCTAAAGTCCTCCAGCTCCTCCAGCCGAGCCTCCTGTCTCGCGAGGCTTGCTTCCATCCTCCCCAAAGTTTCTTCCTGGCCGACGGCCAGAGCGGCGGTTGAGCGAAGCATTGTGTCTTTTTTTCAGCTCCTTCTTTAGCTTACCCCGCAGCCACTTATACCCCTTCTTAATCTTGATCCGCAAGCGATTCACTTTGCGGATCAAGATTTTGCGGCGCCTCCATCGAGTTTGCCTCCATGCCCACGATGCCACCATCCATATTGCCCTCGTGCTGCGAGGCCACGGCTTCAGGGTTTAGGGATAGTAGAATTGTTCTAGAACTACTAGAATTATAAAAACCCGCACACAACCCTAACCCAAAATCGTTGAAACCACGACACAAGCAAACCCCCCTAAACCCTGCACCCTAAACCCCTAAACTCCTGAACCCTATAAGCCCAACACCGTAAAAGCCTAAACCCTAAATCCCTAAACCCAAAGCTAAGCCCAAACCCCTCAAGAGGGACCATAATAAAAACTCGCCCCGACCCGGCCTCTTCTTGCGCCTCTGGTGTATCGGACTTCGAGAGAGTCGCCTCGGCCGAGACTTAGGGCTCCGGTAAGGGTTTAGGGTTTTAGGGTTTAGGGTTTAGGGTTTAGGGTTTAGGGTTTTGGGGCCTTGAGAACTAGAATAAGGATGTGCGCTTCTTTTTGGTATCATTATAGTGTTATAATATGGGTGGCTGTGAAAATTAGGGTCCCTTTTTGGGTCCTTATTATAGTACGGCACCTAATATTTAGGGTACCTAAAAAGGGACCATAATTTTGACAACCACCCATATTGAGGAGCCTTGAGGACTAGAATAAGGCTTTGGGCTTCGGTATTTCAACATCACAGGAAGGAGCCCGTATATAGGGTTGATGATAAAAACCCTGCATTACCCATAATAAGGAATATACCATTATTCCCATAGTTTAGGGTCCTTAAGGTAATGCAGGATTTATATCATCAACCGTAGGGGTGATATTGGTAATGATTTACGCCGCCTCTATATTCGCATGAGGGAACCCAGCTCCGGGTAGGGGGAGAGGGGTTTAAGGCTCAAGCCTATAAACCTAGGGAACTGCATACCCCTACGGAACAGCACCGATTCTTCGAGCATTGACGCTGTAAAACCTGCATTACCCAGAATAAGGAATATACCATAATTTCCATAGTTTAGGGTCTGTAAGGAAATGCAGGGTCTATACCATCAACCGTAGCTCGCTGGCCCCTTGTCTTGGGTTTGGCGTCGTGACTTCATCGGAGTGGGACCTAGGCGGACTCACATGTTCTTGACGGCATGCAACTGTGCATCCCCGGATGCTTGCAGATAATTGCGGATCAGCCAAAGTGCCTACAGCAGCAGGTATGTTAAGAAGGCGGACAATCTTCAGAAACCCCACACCCCGCAAGATCTCAAGCATTAAAGCCTAAACATAGAATCCCCTGAAACCCTAAACCCTAAACCCCAAACTTCGGGGCCTGGAAACATAGCCCAATAAAAAATCCTGTATGCATCCCGCATGAGATGTTGAGGTTGTTTTGGTGGGGTTTAAGAACCTAGTTGGAACACCTAGACTGGACTTTGAAGCACTCAGGGAGAAAAACAGCATACACGTGTATTTCGTAATGATGGTTCATGTAAGCAACATGTCTCAAAAAGAAAGACGTTTTTGATAGCCATAGTCTCCTGCTTCTCTTGGCATGATGGCCAAAAAAGACAAAGAAGTACTGAAGTATAGAAATTACTCCAGAACCCAGTAGAAGACTCGGTCCTCGACCCAAGATCCCCACCTTAACAAACACGGCTACTCCTCTATGAAACCCTTATCACCCCCCCCCCCCTCAAACGCTGCTAAAATCATGATGGGGCAGCTTTGGTATGTGAGGTACCACAATATGCCGGGGGTTATGGGGCTATGGAATGTGGAGTTACCTTACTTATAATCCCACTGGGGCATGAGAGGGAATCTGATAGATTATGAACAGATGTAGCTTGACATAACCACATGTGCCGTGCTCATATTCTCACTACTAAGTCCCATGATCCTGTAAGTACCCCCAAACCGTTACGGAACCCAGCTGGAACCCTCTTGAAAACATTAAAGCGGAAGGCGTAAAGGAAGCCCACGATCCTTTACGTAGTATATGGGCCGCAATGATTAGCAATAGTATAACATTACAACAGTCCCTATGTAACTAGACTCTACACTCTACCCTCATCTTACAGAACCCTTGTAAAGACCCTACCCAGTCATCCGGGCTCTACAGTAAAACCCGACACCCTAAACCCCAAGCCCTAAACCCTAAACCCCTGAACCCCTAAACCCTAAACCCCAAGCCCTAAACCCTAAACCCCTGAACCCCTAAACCCCTAAACCCCAAGCCCTAAACCCTAAACCCCCTAACCCCTAAACCCTAAACCCCAAACCCAAAAAATCATCCCTCATCCCAGCCGGGCGACCCCCTCCAGAGTTTGCTGGGACTGTTCTCGGCCCGTGACCCATGCGAGCGCCTTAGGGCTTCGGGCTTAACATGGGCCTTTGGTTTAGGGTTGGGGTTAGGGTTTAGGGTTTAGGGTCGGGGGTTTAGGGTTTAGGGTTGGGGGTTGGGGGTTTAGGGTTTAGGGGTTTCGGGTTTAGGGTTTAAGGCTTAGCGAAACCAAAGCTTAGCTTGCGGGTTGTGGTTCAGGCCTTTGGGTTTGGGGTTGCGGGTTTAGGGTTGTGGGCTTCAGGGTATAGGGTTTAGCGTGGGCTTTGGTTTTCTGTTGAACAGAAATGATAGTAGTCCTACGAATATGAATACTAAGACTACGACGCGACTAGCACTAGTACAAGTACTAATAATACCAATACGAACACCAATCCGAATACTGGCCGAATACTCATACAGAGACGAATAACGATAACAAGAATAATTTCCCTAAGCCCTAAACTCTAAACCTAAACCCTAAACCCCTCAACACTGTGGCCCGGAGGCTTTGAGGACTCGTCCTTTACGGGACTCCGCAGAGATCAGTTTGGTACTGGTTCAAGCTATTCTAGGATGCCCAGTAACCTAGGAACAAAAAGGGCTCCCTTTCTGGTATTGGGTAACTGTATACGGAACCTAGGACTACAAACAGGGAATAAGGGTACTACTGGGCATCCTAGTACTGGTTCAAGCTATTAGGCTACTTTGAGCCTTGGGATAAGGTTTAGCTTACACTACCAGAACTGTTCCTTTTAGAAACCCCAATAGAATTTCTAGGTGGCCACAAAAAATGAGGCTTTGGTGGGTCGAGGTAAAGCGTTTCAAGGGTGTTGGGTGGGTTTCAAGTCTTGGACCTCCGCAAGGCTGGGAATATGCGTGGTTGAACGGAGCTTCTGGGCCTGTGTAACTTACTCATGTATGTGTAGCCCCTAAACGGTCCCTACAGGGCCACTGCGGAATCCAGTCCCGAAGCCGCTGAAAATGGCTTCCTGGGATCTTCTCCCTCTGCAACGGCACAATTGAACACCCAGAACCGAAGCCTTTGATGCAAGTCGATCGCGGCTGCAGACCCCGCACCAAGGATAGAGTGGAGACGGTTTCGGGTTCTGGGCGGTGACCTTTTAGTACGCTTATGCAAAGACGCAGCAAGGAGCCTGTGCAATACACTAATGCAGCAAGGAGCCTATGAACCGTGATGTAAGACCTGTCAACGATCCTTCCCAATCGCTAACCCCTGCCGCATGGATATGTTATGCATGCATACATGCCTGCATGTATGCAAGAAAGACAGAACGGAAGGATCGAAGGATGGAAGGATGGAGCGATGGAGGGATCTGTCAGTCTGTCTATCCGTCTATCCGTCTATCCGTCTCGGTCTATCCGGCTGTCCGGCTGTCCGTCTGTCCGTCTGTCTGTCTGTCTGTCTCTGTTACTCAGAGGATCATGAGACGTAGTAACTAGGGTTATAGTAAAGGGTAACTTTACCTATAATTACATATAACCCCACTTAAGGTACTTTTTACCATACCTACTAAGTTCCATACCACCCCGGAAAAACTCATACAAAGCCTTAAGGAACCCTATAAGGATCCACTTACTTACTAAGATCCATGATCCTCTAACGAGCCCCTGAACCCTAAACCCTATAGATCCCATGAAGGAGCCCTATAGATCCCTATAGGGACACCTTAAGGGAAACCTATTTACTAAGTCCCATGGTCCTCCAAGTAGACCCTAAATAATAACCCTATAGATCCCTTCAAATAACCCTATAGATCCCATTAAGGAGCCCTATAAGGATCCCTTACTTACTAAGTCCCATGAACCTCCAAGTAGACCCTAAACCCTAAACCGTAAACCCTATAGATCCCAGTATAAGGAACCCTTATAGATCCCTTTTAAGGACCCTAAACAGGCCGGGGCACATTGGTCATGGCCAGCGCCCATGGCCCCACCTCGTCCCCACGAGGTGCGGCCGTCATGTGGCCTTCTCAAACAGAGGTTGCAGTGTTTAGGGTTTAGGATTTGGGCTTTGGGTTTAGGGTTTAGGGCTTAGGGCTTAGGGTTTAGGGCTTAGGGTTTAGGGCTTAGGGTGTACGGTTTGGGGCTTAGGGTTTAGGGTTAAAGGTTTGAACGAGTTTTGGACTCATGAGGCTTATAGGATTTTCATTGCGGTTTCAATGTTGCAAGAGTGCCATGAGGTTTCAATGATATCTAGAGAGCTTATAGGGTTTCATACGTAGGTTTCGTGGGACTTTCGATCAGCTTTAGAGGCTCTGTAACTGCAGTTGCCCTATACACCCTACTTGGAGGATCATGGGACTCAGTAGGGAAGGTTATAAGTACCCTAAGTGGAGTTACAAGTATAGATAACTGAATTATAACCCTAGTCACTAAGTCCCATGATCCTTTAAGCACACCCCACGGCTCGAAGCTCTAGAACTCCTGACGCCCCGAAATAGCCGGGGACACCCGATCACCCAGGCTAGGCCCTAAACCCCTGAACCCCATAAAAACCGACAACTCCAGACCCTATTCCCTATAGACCCTCTGGGGAGTCTCCGCAGCATTGAGAGGCTTCGGAACCTTCGGGCTCAGGGTTTCGGGTTTAAGATTAGGGCTCAGGGTTTTGCACAGAAACGGGTGAAGAGGTTCGGATCTGCAAAGCTTTAGGCCTTTCCAACTCACGTGTTTGGGGTTTGCGGTTGAGGTTCCAGCCCCCACCCTAAAACCCTAAACCCTACCCAATTCCCCCCCCCCCCCCTCCCCCCGACACCCTTCACAGAAGCTGAAGGGATGACACTTGGGAGTCGCAACCCAAGTCTTGAAGGCGAAATCCATCGCGAAACGCTAAACCCAGGACGCCCGACCCCAGTCGGGGTGTCTAGACGCATCGCAGCCGTAGACCCTGCAAATGCTGTATGCTCGTTCCCACACTCTAAAGCCCTCAACCAGAAAGAACAAGTCCCAAACCCTAGAACCCTAAAACCCTAACCCCTAAAACCTTAAAACCCTAAACCTGAAAGACGAACTCGGAGCCCCCAAAGAGACCCTGAACAGGAAGAGTTCCCTTTAGAAGTGGCTTTGAGGCTTTCTTCGAGGCCGGTCCCCTCTAAGATTTCCGTTAAGTGGGAGTTTCCTTATAAGAAGGATCCTACTATTTAGGGTACTTAAGGGTTCTCTATAGGGGTTGTTGAGTTTTAGGAAGTCGTTTGTTGTAAATTCTCGGTTTTGGACATGGGGCATACGGCTTGAGATGCGTTTGTGGTGTTTCCAGGAGAACTGCTTTAGGATCCTGCGCTTATGGCGCCTGCAGTGCCCGGTGGTGACGACATGAGCAGTGCTACAAAAGCATCTGGCAGCAGGCTGACTGGGCGAAGCGGCGGCGGACAGAGAACATAGGCTAGGATACCCAGTAACCTAAGAATAAAAAGGCCTCTCTTTTTGGTATTGGGTAACTTTATAAGGAACCTAGGACTACAAAAAGGGAATAAGGGTACTACTGGGCATCCTAGTAGGATCGTAAAGATTAAACCCTAAACACTACGTTCTGAAACCACGAAACACCCAACCCGAAACCCGACCCAAAACACTCTTCACAAGTTTCAATCGCAAACCTCATACTTTCCGTTTAGGGTCGGGTTTAAGGGTTCGAGGTTTGGGGATTGAAAAGCACTGGCTGTCAACCCTCTGCAAAGCGCACAGATTCCCGAAATAAAACTTGGACCCTAAACCCTGGACGCTGAACACCCGAAAGCCCCTAATCCCAAACCCCAAACTCCCGAACACCCTAAAGATTAAACTCCCTACACCCTACTACCTCAACCTCCTAAACCCTACCTTTTTGAGAACTTATACAAGACATCATCATCAGGAACCCTAAACAGGTAGGTTCTTTGGGGATAGGGCAACCGTGGAAACCCTTCATTCCAAAACCCCCGAACCCCGCTGTCCCCTAAATTCTAGTAAACCCTACCTTCACCCGCATCCCTTTCGACAAAAACAAACTCGAAGACAATCCCGAAGGATTCCAGGCACCCACACGTAGAGGAGCATTGGACTTAGTAACTAGGATTATAACTAAGGTAACTATACTTGTAACCACGTATATGCCCACTTAAGTTACATACAACCTTGCTTACTAAGTCCCATGATCCTCCAAGTAGACCCTAAACCCTAAACCCTGTAGATCCCTTTGAGGAACCCTATATATCCCTATAAGGACCCGTTAAGGGAACCTTACTTACGAAGTTGCTTGATCTCCAAGTTTACACCATGATAGTAATTCCTCCTCTGGAGACCCTGCTTTCTACGAGAGAGGTACTTAGGACCATCAGGAATTCCCCCAGAACAAGAGCACCGCAAGGCGTCCTTCTTCGAACTCCTGTGCGTCAGAGGTCACCCTAAACCCCTAACCATAAAACCCTAAACCCTAAACCCTAAACCCCTAAAACCCTAAAACCCTAAACTTCAAATCCCCAATGAAGGAGTCTGCAGATGCTTAAGCCTTAAGCCCCCAAGTAAGCATTCCAACATAAGAAAACGAAACCCCCAAAACTATACTGAACTTAGAACCCTAGCAAAAATTATAATTTTAGCTGCTTCTTAGGGACTGTAATAACCAAAAAATAAAAATTATTTCTAAGTATCCCTAAGAAAACCGCGTCTCTGAAGTCTCAAAGTTGACTCAAAGTGCGTCTGGACGCGTTGAAGGTTTCAAAGAACTTTCATGCGATCTTGCAGGACATCGACACATACTTAAAGGCTCATGGGACTTAGTAAGTAAGGTTACAAGTAGGTTATAACTAGGATAACCCCACTTAGGGGACTTATAACCCCAATTATAACCTACTTACTAAGTCCCATGATCCTCCAAGTATGGACAGCGTTTTGCAGGACGCTAAGTACATGTAGGTAGGCTTCGGCTTCGCAGTAAGGTTAGGCGATTCCGAAAACCTCAACCGCAAACCCTAAACCCTTCCTCTGAGGTGAGCTGTGTGAAGCTTCTCATGATGGAGACACGGTGTCGGGGATCCGTACGCAAAACCGTTAGCAACATTGGGCTTTGGGTTTAAGGCTTACGGTTTCCGGCTTAGGGCCTAGGGCAGCACGTGATGTGGGTCAGGATCAGCACGCAAATGCTTCTAGACCCTAAACCCTAAACTGTTCCACGGAACATCCATTGGAGCTTGTGCGAACTTTCTCGTAAGCCAAAGCCGCATGGTGCCGAACTCGGCTTGATATTCTACATCCCTAAACCCTAAACCCTAAACCTTAAACGCGAAGCTGAAACCCTAAACCCTAATTAAGCCCGAATCCCTAGAACCTAAACCCTGGCTACTGAGACCCGAATCCCCGGACCCTAAACCCTACTACCCTCATACCATCTCATACCAAAAGCCCTAAACCTTTCCGCGAATACCCTTTAAAGGGGACCCTGTTCCCCTTCTAGGATACCCAGTAACCTAAGAATAAAAAGGCCTCTCTTTTTGGTATTGGGTAACTTTATAAGGAACCTAGGACTACAAAAAAGGAATAAGGGTACTACTGGGCATCCTAGCCTTTAAAGGAATCCTGAAGGGAACCCTAGAAGATGAACCCAAACCCCTGCTGTCCCAGACCTCGTCCTCGAAAAACTCATCTAGCCTCACCAGGCGAAGTGCGAGAGACTGGGGAGGGTTCCTAGGGTTCCTTTAAAGGGGACTACTTTAGGGTTCCTAGGGTTCCTTTAAAGGGGTCTAAGAAGGGTTACCATAGGGGGATCTATATACTAAACCCCAAAAAGTAGGAAACCGGATTAAGGCCAAACAGTGCTGGGGCCCCTTATACATTACTCTTCAGGGTTGAGGCTATTATTTGGGTTTCCAACTTTTTGGCTTCTACTGTACAGGGTTTAGGCTGGAGGGTTAAGGCTTCAAGATTGAGGGTTGGGTTAGGGTCGGGAGTTGGAGGTTTAGGGTTGAGGGTTTAGGGGTCAGGTTGTAACTAGGCCTGTAAAAAGGCTAATACACCCTAAACCCTAAACCCTATAAACCCATAAACCCTAAACCCTAAACCCTAAACATCATCGAAACTCCGAACCCTGAACCAGAACCGGGGGTCTTCGAGCTCAGGACAACGAACTCGAGGCCCCAGAAATCGTGCATTTGGCGTAACCCGAAGACTCCAATATCCCTTAATTAAGGAATATTCCTTAAATCATATTAGGGATCCTAACATGATTTTAGGAATATTAAGGGATATTGGAGTCTCTGGGAACTCTTCGATGTCGGCAGTGAGGGAGGGCGTCGCGCAGATTCAGGCTGTGCGCCAGCTGCTGCTCGTCTTGGCCGGGGAACCAGGGGTACTCGAACTTCGATGGGTCTTCTAGCCGCAGGTCTTTCCAATGCCGTGTCTGGATGCGAAAACGCCAAATCGAGCATGAGCAATAAGGTCGCTGGCGCTCTCCAGGCAGTCCACTCATGATCCATGCATTTCTGGTCATCCCCCAGCCGTGAACGCCAAAAAACCTGGGCACAAGATGGCGAATCCTAAATACCCGATAAGAACGCAGGTCACTCGACTGTAGACCCTCTATGAAGCCAACAGCACTGATGCCCTTCCAGCCGAAAACAGCAACCTCGTCCCCTCTCCCGAGACGCCTGCAAGGATCCAAAGACTTTGAGGCAAAATGCATGCCGTTACCCATAGTTACTGTGGGGGGACAAGGGAGGGGGGAAAGGGGCTCCACGTTCTCGCTCTCATATGAATCCCATGTTCCTTTGATCTTGAAAACCGAATCAGCCACCCCTCCTCGGGCTCTGCTACCTTCCTAAGATTCTAGTATAGAGGTGCTAGATAAGGAACCCGGAGAAGTAGTGTTGGTAATTGCTCAGGCCGTTATATTACTTAATTCAATTCAACCCTACAGCCCTAAAAAAAGGTAAACAACTGGAAAGGCCTCAAAAGCCCGAACACCCCAAGCCAAGATGGAGCCGGAACCCTAAACCCCAAGCCCCAAATCCAGAATCCAAGCCCTTCACTGCATAAACCCCTTGGTTTCGGGGTTTAGGGTTTAGGAGATTTGTAAAACCCAACCGAAACCCTTTTGGGTTTAGGGTTTAGGGCCTGACAGACCTGAAACAGTTCGTCAAACCCTCTAACACGCCTAGCAAATCCTGGAGGAAGGCCTGAAAGAAAGCTGTTTCAGAGCCCTGAATAAAGTTTAGGGTTTAGGGTTTAGGGTTTAGGGAAGGAAACAAAAACATCCTTAAACTTTAGACCCTGAGCCCTTAATGCCCTGAATGAAACAAGCACGTGGAACAAAAAACCTACGCACCCCTCCCTTCCTTGCCTCTGGGCCATCGTCGCGTTCTCATCGAGGCGTCGCGCGGACTGGGTGGCTTCGCGCTTTTTGTGTTTGGGGTTTAAGGTTTGGGGTGTAGGGCTTTCGAGTTGCAAGGCTTAGGGCTTTCAGGGCTTCGGGGTTTGGGGTTGCGCTTTTCTGCGGCTCAGGGTGTAGGTGCGGGGCCTTGTGAACAGCAGGCATCCCCTCTTGGGGGGAGGTCTTATACTAACAAGGATCCTTTAACTTTGAACCCTAAACCCTAAACCCCAAGGATCCCGAAACCCAAAACACACACAGCCCCAAAACCCTCCGGGTCGAAATTGGCCTTCAGGGTTCAGCCAGCTTCCCGAATCGGTTTAGGGTTTAGGGTTTAGGGTTTAGAGTTTAGGGTTTAGTTTGTCGCCCTAAACATCCCTCAACCCAAAACCCTTTTAGAGTTTAGGGTTTTGCTTTGACACACCTGCCCCGCTCTGCCCAATCCTCCCCACATCTGCCCCTGCCTCTGTCCCTGCCGGACTTATTGCTGGCAGCCGTTCCGAAACATTCAACGGATGCAAGTGTTTTGGCGACAAGCCTTTCGGGTACAATGCGCTGAGAATGACATTGAAGTGAATTGGAAGTTTGCTTCAACTAACTTCAGTTCAACTTCAAGGCTAGAAGCTCTGCTAGCAGAATCCGCATAAAGCTAACTGCCCAACTTTGAATAGGCTTGCGCTTCGTGGGGTCTTCGGACTACAGGTGATGAAGCCCTCATAGAACCCTTAGAATTGAAGCACCTATGTCCTAAACTCCTAAACCCCAAATCGCTCTTCAACCTAATTCCTGCGAGCAGTAGGGCCCCTCGCGGCTGCGCAGTGCCAGACTTTTGGGTCCTTGTAAGGCGGCGTAGCTAGAATAGCTCATGAAAGCTTTATGCAAGGGTTTCTGTCAGAAGTCTAGGGATTGCAGATTTAGCCTACTTGTCGGGTATCATGGGGAACTAAAGCTTAACCCTTTTTGGGTTATAGAGGGATTATATAGGGACTACACTACCCCAAAAAAGGGGTGAAGGTTACCTACCCCAGAGGGTCAAGGTCCCCAAATAGTAGGGCTTTAGGGCCCAAAATCCATACTCTGAATGGTTTTTGGAAATTGAAACCCTACAATTTGGGTACTTGGACCCTTAGGGTACTCTACTAGGTTAGCAAACAGAGCCAGGTGTGTAAAGCTAGATTTTTACGAAGGTTCAGAGGCTCCAGGAGCTGAGGGTCGATGTTTGCGTCCGTGGTGGCTCCGAACCAACCCTACAGACTCCTCAAAAGGAGCCCTTATGATGATACCCTTGTGCCCTAAGGCTCAGAATGGCCCAAAAGCCTAATATAATAATTGTGTCTTTAGACCCAAAAGACTCAAAATATGAGTCCTTAGAGCCTTAGGGTTAGTTTTCGCATACCGTGCGGAACACTTAAGATATCTGGAAGATCCTTATAAACCCCCATAACCACCCTCAGAAACATAGCCTCACCAACCAGAACCTGCTGCTCTTCGTGAAATAATTGGGTTTACGTTCGCATCCTCAGGTGCGAGACGGTTGTCAAACGCTGCGCAAACTTTGGGGAACAACTGAACCCTAAACCCAAACCTCGTAATCCCAATAACGGGACCCAAGCACAAAAATCAAATACGGTGGCCGGAATGACTGGAAGAGAGGTTTGGAGTATGTTATACCGCAACTATAAAAACAATCAAGTATGCCAACTCCTAGATTAAACCCTAAACTTCCCTAAACCTTCCCAAACCCTAAACCCTTATGGATTCCTTCAAGGACCCTCAAAGGAACCCTAATCCCTAAAGCCCTATAGACCCAGAGACCCCTCTGTCCTGGCAGAGGAGGTTTCCCGCACGGATGACGTACGGCTTTGCCTTGTCGTTGTAGATCCAACAGAACCTGTTTTGTAGAGTTTACGGTTAGGGTTTGGAGGTAGGGTTTCGGGCTTAGGGTTTAGGGCTGAGGGTTTAACGTTTAGAGTTTAGGGTTCAGGGCTTAGGTTAAATAATATCATAACATCATACAAACCGACTTGTTGGTAGGTTCTTGTTCTAATAAACCCCAAACCCGAAACCCTCCAGTGGCAGGGTTCTTTTACGGAATTTAATTTAAGCTACCATCATAAGGAAACCATAATATTTGCTAGAGATCCCTAGTAACCCTAAACCCTAAACCTTAAACCCTAAACCCCTGAACCCCTAAAACCCTAAACCCTCAACCCTATAGACCCTTAGACCCCGAAGCCCTAAACCCCTAAAACCCTAAACCTTAAACCCTAAACCCCTAAACCCCAAACCCGAAACCCTCCGGGAGCCCAGGGCCCTGGCAAGGCCAGCACCCCTAAACCCTAAACCCTAAAAAAAATCCTTATAGATCCCTTTAAAGGAGCCCCTTTAAGGAATGAAGCCTGAGCCCCTGGCAAGGCCAGCAACAGCATGATCATGCCCAGCGTCGCGGAGGAAATGTAAAACGCCCGGACCAAAGGCCTGACCCAGAGGGTCCAAGTACCCAAATAGTAGGGTTTTAGGGCCCAAAATCCATACTCTGAATGGTTTTTGGACCTTGAAACCCTACTATTTGGGTACTTGGACCCTTAGGGTGAGGGTTTAGGGTTTACAGGTAGGGTGTAGGGTTAGGGTTTAGGGTTTAGAGGTAGGGTTTAGGATTTAGGGTCTAGGGTTTAGAGGTAGGGTGTAGGGTTAGGGTTTAGGGTTTAGGGTCTAGGGTTTAGGGTCTCGTTGCGGGTCCCAAGTGGTCCTTTGTACTGTTATGGGGGATAGTATAGTAACTCCTCATTTGGTAACCCTACATTCTACTATATCGGTACATAGGGCCTTTTGGGGGTTTAAGGTTCAGATTGCTATGCTTTAGGCTTCAGGTTTCCGGGCTCAGGGTCCAGGTTTTAGGGTTTAGGTTTCTGAGTCCAGGTTTTAGGGTTTAGGGTTCAGGTTTTAGGTTCTAGGGCTTGTGGTATCGGATTGGGCTGAGAGTTAGCGGCTTTTGGATTTGGGTTTCAAAGGTTAAGCGGTCTTTACTTTGCGCGGTCCTTCTATTCCGGACCCTACTACTTAGGCTCTCTTCGGGGGCCCTGAAAACCTGTAAAGTTTAAAGCTCTTGTGTTCAGTGCATTCAAGAAGGATACCTTGTCAAAACCCCGCACGACAAGATCGGAGGAGTCTAAATCTGAAGCCTTCAATTCTGTACCTTAAAGCCATCGAGAAGTCAATCCTTCACAATCGGCACCACCCCTCGATCCCAAAGCCTACCGTCTTAAGGGTTCTACCCTCTGATTAAGGGGTCATACCCTACTGCAGAAACGATCTACACCCCGAGCCCTGAATACCCGGAAGCGCATTCGCCAAACAACCTTTTGCCTTCCTTCGGCTGTGGGTTGGGCTGACGGTTCGAGGGCTTGGCAGTAGCAGTACACATTCACGATAACAAGGCCCGATGCCATGCAATCCATACGAAGTTCAAGAGCCCAGCCCTAATTCTAAAAACCCGAATCGTTTCAGAACATAAACCCAAGACCCTAGATGATTGAAACCTCAGAATTTTATTGGAGTTTTGGGTTGTGCGGTTCGGTCTAGGCTACTGCTTGGGTTTCCGGTTTAGGGCTCAGGTAAATTTATCGGGCTGTTGATTGGACATATAAGACACCAGTAATCAGCACGAGATGCCTCAGGGAATCTAGGATACCTGATACAAGTCTGCAAGCCTTTTGCTGCTCGAACTCCTAAACCCTAAACCTTTTGATTGAAGCCTAAAGCTTCGGTGCTTAATCGAAAACCAGATACCCAATGTTGCGGAAAGACCTCAGTCCTTCAGGGATTCACGGCTTGGGGTTTGGAGTTTCTGCCGTTTAGGGTTTAGGGCTTACCTGAACCTACCAAAACCTGCGATGTTGTGGGGTCCCTACTTATGATACCCCCTGTTAGGGTTTATACAAATGATCCCAACCCCACCAAACAGTAGGTTATGGGAGTATATAAAGTAAACCCTGTCCCTAAACCCTACACCCTCCTGCAGCCTAACCCTAATCCCGCAACCAGTACCAACAGGCTGACCCTGAACCCTCAACCGTAATTTAGATGGTCCCCAGAGAAACGCTGTTGAGCTCCGCGCCGGGTCTCTTTCCAGCCTTAGGGAAGCTCTATACCAGAGGGTTTAAAGTTTAGCGTTTAGAGTTTAGGGTTTAGACTGCAGATTTCCGAAGTACCCCCAAAAAATAGGTACCTGGATGTAGGACAGTGGTTTCATGGGTTAGGATGTTGGGGAGTGCATTACGATCATTCGGCAATTGGACCCATAGAGCTACGGAAAAACTGCTGAGGCTGCCATCGTCAAACTCGAGGCTAACATAGGGCTTAACGACTAGGCTACGGTCTCGAAATCTATTGCACCTGCAAAATTTTTACGGAACCCTACGGAATGCTCTGGTATGATCAATTACTCGGACCCGTATGTTGGTCTTAGGAACTCAGGTTTTAAGGAATTGTCAAAACCCCTCCCTGCACCCTGAACCCTAACACCCTCAATTCCCTAAACCCCCTAAATTAAGCTCAACGCCTACAGCTTGAAATTGCACCCACCGGCCCAATGTGTTGGAGCCAACTCTGCTCTGAGTGGTGCAGTCGCGAGGACTAGGGGTGCAAGAAGGGCACCCATGGGATTGATTTGCTGTGTTGGGCGCATTGGGCTCTATGGGTTAGGGATTGTCAGGGTTGAAGATTTAGGTGAGAGCTACGGCAGCTACGGAAGCTAAAAGGCCCGTAATGGTTGTAATTTTGGGTCTGGGCGATGTATAAGGCTCCGCACTGGTTTAAGGCTTAGGTGTTTAAAGTCTAGAAGGAGTCGAAAGAGTTTAAGAATGAAGGGTGCAGGGGCCGGGGTTGTCGGAAAAATACATGACTACACTTCTCTTATAACCATTCCCACTTGATTATTTAATTAGGGTTGACAAAACCCTAAACCCCAAACCGACTTAAGACTGGTCACGCATCTGACCCAAACTCCAACAGCCCTTCTACGTGGGCTTCTGGATATTTCGCTTTGCGAGATCCAGTTATTTACGTGGTCTTGTTTGTGTGCATAGGGTTTAGGGTTCAGGGCTCTACTATTTTAAAGTTAACAGGCCAAGCAACTGATCAGTGCCGCGAAGCACACCATCAGCATCGACAAGAGAGACAGCATCATCAGCATGACCTTGGCTTCAGCAACCCACGCCCTCGACACTGAAACTCCGATCCGTCCAAACCCTACCGAAGCCCTTGAACCCCAAACGATAAGCCTCAAACCCGAAACCCTCCACAACACCCGGCAGAAAGGCAAGCCAAAGCTGTTTCAAATCTGCCCAAATACCAGGCCTTGGAAGCCTGTAATATAGGGGCCTTAATAATTAGAATAGTGTTTTGGGTCCCATTATAATCTATTTATAATAAGGAACACCCAAAATAGTATAAGGTCATTATTGAGGCCCCTATATGAAGAAAAGCACCGGGAGCCTGCCCCTGAGCCCTGGACCCTAAAATTCCTGAATGTCAATCGGACCACGAGCCCGAAGCTGTGCACAGCAACTGAACACTATCGTCCTGAGCCCTGAGAAGGGTTGAGGCCGGTTGAGGGTTTAGGGTTGGGGGGTCTGGGATTTACGGTGCAGGGCCTCTACTTGGAGGAGCACCGGACTTAGTAAGTAAGGTTATAAGTACATAAGTACCCTAAGGGGGGATATAAGTATTTATAAGTACATACGTTAATTGTAACCCTAGTTACTAAGTCCCCTGATCCTTCAAGTAGGGTTTCAGGTTGAGGTTTCACGGCTTCTTCTGCTTTAAGGCTTCCTCAAGGAGTTCCTTCACAGATTGCTGGAAGGGTTAAATAAGGAGTTTAGCATAGGGACCTTAATGACTA
Organism: Symbiodinium sp. CCMP2592; assembly: GCA_905221615.1. Taxonomy (NCBI): domain Eukaryota; class Dinophyceae; order Suessiales; family Symbiodiniaceae; genus Symbiodinium; species Symbiodinium sp. CCMP2592. Next base: position 264,049 of record CAJNDT010006173.1, on the reverse strand, counting down.
CTACAGGTTCCTGCCTGTACTACAAGTCTACTCAAACTAACTTAAAGGATCTTCGGACTTAGTAACTAGGGTTATACTTAAGGTGACTGTACTTGTAGCTACTTGTATCCCCACTTAGGGTACTTATAAGCTTACTTACTAAGTCCCATGATCCTCCAAGTAGACCCTAAACCCTAAACCCTATAGATCCCTTTTAAGGAACCCTATAGATCCCTATAAGGACCACTTAAAGGAACCTTACATACTGAACTTGGATAAGGACAAGGGATGCATAGCTAGGCAAGTATTCCCCAGACCCCCGGGAGGATCCAAAAAGTAGACCCCTTAATGGTGCTGCAAAGTACCCTTAGTAGTATAGGGCCCCAAATTAGGGGATCTACTTTCTAGATCCTCCCGGGGGTCTGGGTCAGGCTTCTATGCGAAGGATTCTTTCAGGGGATCTCTGAGAGTTGTATCAGGGCCTTAATAACTAGAATCGGGTTTTGGGGTTTAGGGTTTCGGGTTTAGGGGTATCAGGGCCTCAATAATATTTTGGCCCATTATACTGTAATTCTAACAAAGAAACCCCGAAAACAGCATAGGTAATTATTAGGGCCCCTATATCAGCATGGATTCTCAACTCGAGTGCTGCTTGAGGTGGCGGATCACGTCGTTCGCTAGCCGGAAATGAAGAAGCCAAAACACTGTAGGCCGCAGGGGCGTCCGGTCGACACTCCCTTGACACCCAGGACAATGCTGCGATGGCTCCCCGAGGTTGGGCTTGTTCGGTTTCGTCCAGCACCGCGTTTGCGGCATCCCGTGTCAACACCTTGCGAGACAGAGTGGTTGGTGCAAGTCGCGTGTACACCTATTGCTCCTAGGGCTCAGGATCTTTTTTGCTTAAGGGGCCTCGTTCCTCCTGCTACGACGTAGGGCTAAGGCCGTAACCCCAACCGTCCCTAGCCCCTGCACGTTACATCCTAAAATCAACAACTACACAGACGACACCCTTGGCCCTAGACCCTAGGCGAAGTCACCAAGCCCCAAAACCGTGAAACCCAAAACTCTGTATGACTCTACAGGCGTAAACCCATTTGCTGCTCGGCTGAGCTTGTGCTTGCAGGCCCACTCACAATCAACTCGATATTGAGATCCATCCTAGAACCCTAAACCCTAAACCACAGATCTTCGTAAAGAAGCTCCTGCTAGGTCGAGCTCTAAAGCTACCCGTGCAAGCCGTGCGTAAGTAACGATCCAGAAACCCTACTTACCAATTCTACATCTTATGCTCACCGTTGCGCCATGCTGATTAGTTCGTACCCGGCTCCTGCAAGCATTGCTGATTAGTTGTAAGGTGTCACGACAGACCATCATGCAGTGCTAAACCCTGAACCCAAACTATACCGTAAGCCCCGACAGAGGCTTTATTCTTCAAACCTAAGGCCAGCGCCATGATAACGAAGAAGCTGGGAAACCACTGCTCCCAGGCGAACTTGGAGTAGATAAAGAACCTGCAGGGTCGGACTAGGGTTAGTTAGGTTTAGGCTTCCTGTTCCTCTGAACTAGCTGATCTGAATATAGGGGTCCTATGAGGGCTCCATAAAAAGAGTCGGGGTTTATGGTTTCGGCTTTTTGCGGAAACCCTAAACCCTAAACCCAAAGCCTAAACCCTAAACCCTAAACCCTAAACCCTAAAGCCTGGGGTGAAATTGGTGTTCGATGTGCCTTCGGTGCCTTCGTTGAGGGCTGGAGCGACAAGATGACGAAGAGGGTTTAGGGTGTATAGGGCCCCCAAAAAGCGGTTTAGGGTTTAGGGTTTAATAAGGGTAGGGATATCCCATATAAACCCCTGAAAAGGAAGGCCAATAAGGTAGGGATATCCCCATAAAATGCTTATGCTTATGTGCTTTTTGGGTCCCTAAGTGTAGGGTTTAGGGTTCGGAGGCTTTCTACTGTTGATGATAGAAATCCTGCATTACCTTAGGACCCTAAACTATGGGAATGATGGTATATTCCTTGTTATGGGTAATAGGGAACCCCACCCCCCACCACCCACCCCAAAAAAAAAGAAAGCCCCTATATTTCGCTGGAAGCCTGTATCACCAGAGCCTTGCAGAATCCTCGCACCACCCTGGAAGACCACCACGCTGCCGTAAAGACTCTGCTAGGCTAGGATACCCAGTAACCTAAGAATAAAAAGGCCTCTCTTTTTGGTATTGGGTAACTTTATAAGGAACCTAGGACTAGAAAAAGGGAATAAGGGTACTACTGGGCATCCTAGGCTAGGGCTTTTGGAGTTTAGGGTTTGGAGTTTAGGCTGCGGTTTAAGGATCGAAGGAAAATCGTGTAACCTCGTAGCGACAGAGCACCATATGATACAGCCTGTCATACAGCCCCTGATAGCCCTGAAAAACCAGCCCTAACGAGCAGGCTCAACAGAATTGAAATAGGGTGTTTTGCGGAATATCAAACTATGGCACAGGTGCGTCTCCGACGGAAACGGAGGCACCTGCCTGCCGGAATTCTCGGCGGGCTCCTGATTCCATTTCTATACCGCGGCTCGGTCTGTCTCGACACCTCCACACACAAACCTCTGCACACTCGCCGAGCTCCCGCCCAAAGTAAGCAGGTCTTGTAGCAAGTCATGAACATGTTTGGCCGATACACCACATCCCTCTCGGTTGCTCGGGTGGACACCGACGAAAGTCGCAGCTGACATTTACATCAGCCGCATCCGTCAAAATTTTGTTGACTTGCTCCATGGAGCGCGCACCAGCGCGCCCCGAAGAGGGTCTCGGTTTTTCTTGGCTTCGTCCGGCGTCAGGGCCATGGCATGGCCAATGTCGACCGATGTTATGTTGTGTGAGATCTCCAACCGCTATCATCATAGCCCTAACTGAATAATTGCATTCACTGCCAGACTCATCATCCCAAAACCCTCAGAGTCATCATCCCTGAACCCCTAAACTCCGAAACACCATACCCTCGACCCCAAGCCTGAAACCAAAGCCCTGAACCCTCAGCCCTCGCGCCTAATCCCTAAGCTCAACCCTGTACCAGCACGACTCGTCAAGTCTGTGAGATCCTCTTAAAACGCGACCCACCAGTGCAGCCCTAAGGCGCTTAACTAAACTCGAAACACCAAGCCCCAATTCAACCGTATAGAGCCATGTCCAAACCCCGTACAAAGTAACCTTCTAAGCCAACTGATAAACCCAGTTCTGTTAGTGGCCCTTGAAGAACTCTTGTGGAACCTGTCAAAAGGACCAGAAAACAACGTGTCAAGCACCCTTCAAATCGAGTCTCCGAACCACCCCAATCCTGCAGGAGGCTTGGCGCGCGGCGAGTTCGAGGAGAGCGTGTCGAAGCCCGCAATCAGCGACTGGCCGGAGCTTGAGAAAGCCCCGAAGAGGTTGTGGCTTTGGGTCTAGTAGGGTTTAGGGTTTAGGGGTTCTTGGAGGATCATGGGACTTAGTAAGTAAGGTTATAAGTACCCTAAGTGGGGTTATACGCAGCTATTTGTATAGTTACCTGAATTGTCGTCCTAGTTACTAAGTCCCATGATCCTTTAAGTAGAGCTTCGGGGTTTGGGCCTGTTAGAACTGCAAATCTTCGCGAGGGATGTTAATACTTTCTAGATCTCGCACTAAGCCCTAAACCCTGAACCTTAAACCCTAAACCCTGAACCCTCAGCTCTAAACCCTTACGTAACCCCCCGATAACACAAGATCCTCACATTTACTAAGACATTAATCTAGGATACCCAGTAACCTAAGAATAAAAAGGCCTCTCTTTTTGGTATTGGGTAACTTTATAAGGAACCTAGGACTAGAAAAAGGGAATAAGGGTACTACTGGGCATCCTAGTAATTCTCCCTGAACTCTAAACCCAAAAGCCCAAAGAACGAAAAGGTCCCAGAGCCCGAAGTTTATGGATTTAATATTGGGGCCTTAATAATTGGAATAGGGTTTTGGGGCCCATGATACTGTAGCAATAATAAGCAACGAAAAAACAGTATAAGTAAGTATTACGCCCCGAACCCCCCAAAAAACAGTACGGGTAATTCTTACGGCCCCCTTTTTATGGGCATTGGGGCCTGGGACGAGAGCATACCCGGAGCTCTATACCCGCCAAGGAACGCCTACAATGGATCCCTTTAAAGGAACCGTCATAGATCCGTTTAAGGGAGACCCTACAATAGACCCCTTTAAAGGAACCCCCGATCCCTGAATTGAGACGTCTGTAACACTGCAAAATACTTTCCTTGCCAACACTGCAAATCGCAGAAACCCTAGATCCTACTATAGGGGCCTAAATAGTTACCAATACTGCTTTGGGGGTTCCGTATTCTAATTATAGTATACTGGGCTCCAAAACCCTGTTCTAATTATTAAGGCCCCTATAGTAGGATCTACCCTAAGTGGGGTTCTATGTAACTGTAAATATAGTTACCTTAATCGTAACCCTGGTTACTAAGTCCCATGATCCTCTAAGTAGGTCCTAAACCCTAAACCCTATAGATCCCATTATAAGGAACCCTATAGATCCCATTAAGGCACCCTTATAGATCCCTTTAAAGGAACCCTTATAGGACTCTCTAACCGACTCTAAACCCCCAAACCCTAAACCCTATACCCTGAAAAAATCTTCGTGGGCAGCCTGACTTAAAAGTTGTCCTGCTGGGTGGTTGTCAATATTAGGGCTCCTTTTTGGGTCCTGATTAGAATATGGCACCGAATATGTAGGGTACCCAAACCGGGACTATAATTTTGACAACCACCCTGCTCTCTCCCCAGGACCCAGAAGAAGGCCCGATCGGTTGCTGCTGTAGGAGGAAGAAGCCTCTGCCGAAACCGGGGTAATGTTGTCGGTTTGGCCACTCCAAAGATCACCACTCCATGCGACCAGATGCCAAAATTATAGTCCCTTTTTGGGCACCCTAAATATTAGCTGCCGCATTCTATCCTAAACCCTAAACCCTAAACCCAAAAAGGGACCCTAATTTTGACAACCACCCATGTACCAGACAGGAAAGGAAGAGGGAGGTCCCCAAAGACTCCAAACCCCCTTAACCAAGGAATATACCTTAAATCATGTTAGGGATCCTATCATAGTTTAAGGTATATTCCTTAATTTATATAAGGTACAATCTTCAATTTAAGGTATACTCCTCAATTGAAAGTCTATTCCGTAATTAAGGGGTTTTGGAGTCTCTGGATCCCCTGGGATCGCCGCGAAGAAGTTGTGCGGACCCATCTTCCCCAAAGTCCGTCCCCCGCCAGTTGCTCCGAGAGGCAAATGGGAGTTTCCGAAAATTAGGGGGCACCTTTGAAGGGATCCTTTAAGGGTTCCTTAAAGGGATCTATAAGGGTTCTATAAAGGGCTTAGGGTTTAGAGTTTTCGAAAATCTGTGGGTACCTTATTTTGGGGTCCGTATAATACGGATTCTACTACTTAGGGTACTATATTATGGTCCCCTATTCTCGGAAACTCCCAAATTTCATCCCATGCTGCAGCCATGTACGCCGTGATGGTGTGCTGGTCCCACGGTTCGCCAGTGGGGTCCGGACTGTACGTATAGTGTAGGCCACGGTGAGGGTTTAGGGTTTATAGGGTTTAGGGTTTAGGAATTAGGGTTGCGAAAAAGAAGAAGACGGGGACGCCGCACCAACATGGTCACCCCAGGTACATTGAGGTTCGTGGGAAGGAGGCTCAGAGAAGACTTCACCCACTGTACTTGCAGTCTTAGTATTTAACGTCCCGGGCTTTGGGGTTTAGGATTTACGGCCTAGGGTTTTGGGGCTTCGGGTTTTTAACCGGGGTGTTGGGGTTCAGGGTTTAGGATTTCAGCCTCAAGGTTTAATAAAAGTTTCGTGGCTTCCTAATGATATGGAAGTTTCCGAAAATGGGGACCCCAATATAGCACCGTAAATAGTAGGATCCTCATTGTATGGACCCCGAAAGAAGGTACCCCTAATTTTCGGAAAACCCCATGTGGGAGTCTTTGGTGGGTGGGATGATTTCCGGAGTTGGGTTCGACTAGGAACTGCTTAACCCTGAGCTGCTGAACAAAACCCTAAGTCCTAAACCCTAAACCCTAAACTCCAAACCTGGAATCCCTAAACCCTAAACCCCAAGCCCTAAGCCCTAAACCCTAAGCCCATAAGCCCTACACCGTAAATCCTATACTCTAAACTCCACTTGGAGGCCCTGTTGACTTAGTAAGTCTACTTAGTATCCCCTAGAAACCCTATTATAATCCCCATAACCCACCTTACTAACCCTACTTACTAAGTCAAAAGGGCCTCCAAGAACTCCACACCCTTCAAGGAACCTTCCAGGCCCCAACCCCTCGGCCCCGGACCTAAACCCTAAAACCTATGATTACTGCCCTTATAGGCCCCTTACAGGAATCCTTATAGGTCCTGTAAAGGAACCCTAAATCCTAAACCCTAAAGTCTAAACCCCAAACCCTAAACCCTAAACCGTGTTTCTTTAAGGCCCGGACCATGATAGTCAGGATGAAGACCCCCACGGAGACCACCCAAAGCAGCACGCGGCCCTGATCTCTTCCAACGGAATCTTTTGGGACTTAGGCGTAGGGGGTTTACCTTTTAAGGGATTTATATAAGGGTTCCTTTAAGGGTTCCTATAAGGAATCTATAGGGTTTCCCTAAGCCCTAAACCCTAAAGGGTTTAGAGGTCCTTATACTGAGTCTGTTGGGGCTCAGGGGTCTTTTGGGGTTACTATAAAGGTTCCCATAGGGGTTACTATAGGTTTTTTGGATGTGGGGTTTAGGGCTTATATGGGAGTTTCCGAAACTCTCTTTTGTCAATTAGGGATTTAGGGCGTAGGGATGTAGGGTTTAGGGATTTAGGGTTTAGGGTATACGGGCTACGGACTTAGGGTTTACATAGAGTTTAGGGACTTAAGGGAAAGGGCTCAAGGTTGGACTTGGGGTTTAGGCTTCTTTGTAAGGGCTCTTCAAGCATTTTGTCTGGAGATGCAGTGAGCAACAAACTTTTTTTACCTATTAGGGCAGTTTCTCTTGTCTAAAAGCGAAAACTTGAAAAGAAACTGCACACGAGATGTCCTCGGCGGTGTCTTCGCAGCACGTGCAGGCAAGGAGGCTGTCTTCCTAGCAGCTGGAGGCGAGCACGGTGTCTTCCTAGCAGCTGCAGGCGACGCGGGCTCACTGCCAAGATGGGAGAAAACTCGGCCAGGGAGAGTCTGGATAAGCCGGCTCGTTCGCGATCGCGGGCAGTGTCTTCTTCGGTGTCGTGCAAGTTGTCTCCTTCCTTGCCCGTGGGGGTGTGCTTGCTCGTTCCTCAGCGGGGCACTTGTTCAGAAAGGTCTTGCTCCGGCCCCGATATTCGAGGGCCTTGAGCAACCTCTTGATAGTTCCGGTTGCTTTTTGGTTTTTCTCGGGTGCAGGGCTTAGAGATTTCAGAGTTTGGAATTTGCTTCAGGGTTTAGGGTACAAGGTCTGCTCATGGCACAAAAGCCTACCATTTTCCAGGAACCATATACACTTGGCTGACTTCTGAACCCCTCCTAAAAGTTAAACTTTTTGCCTCCTTATCATAATTCATATAGAAACCCAAAAAAAGTTAAAGTCTAAAGAGCCAACCAGAAGAACGCCAAGAACAGAAACCATAAGAAGGAACCCTGGAACGGTAGGTGTTTTTCGGCCACAGCTGGGGCCTGGGGTGGACGGTCCAGGGTATCCTCGAGGCCTTGTTTTATCCCTTCCGACTCTACTTAAAGGCTCATGGGACTTAGTAAGTAAGGTTATAAGTAGGTTATACTTCGGATAACCCCACTTAGGGGACTTATAACCCCAATAATAACCTACTTACTAAGCCCCATGATTCCCGTAAGGACCCACAGAGCCTTTAGGGTTGAAGGAGGTTCCTAAACCCTATAGATCCCATTATAAGGAACCCTATAGATCCCATTACAAGGAACCCTATAGATCCCATTACAAGGAACCCTATAGATCCCATTATAAGGAACCCTTATAGATCCCATTATAAGGAACCCTTATAGAACCCTTTTTAGGGTTGAAGGAGGGTTTAGGGTTTAGTGCACCCCGTCATTGACGAACAAACTGGAACATGAAACCCAGGTTGGCCCTTTAAAGCCTCTGAAAGATGTTCGTAAATAGGGTCCTATTAAGCCCAATAAGGGAAAATATAAAATGTCCCAGAGGCCCACCTAGAAACAGATCCCAATTTGCAATTTTCCAAAGGTACCCCACCGCAAAGCGAATTTGAGTGACAAATCCAGGCGGCAGTAAGAAGAGTATGGATGTCAACCACAGTGAGCCCGAAACTCCTTGCAACTGCCGCGGAACCCTTTTGCCCCAAAACAACCAAAACAGCTCTTGACCTTGTCTACATGCAAATGCAAACACCCTTCGCCCTCAAGCCTAAAAACCAAACCTTCAACCCTAAAACCCTAAATTACTAAACCCTCAACCCTAAAACCCTAAACCCTAAACCCTAAACCCTAAAGCCCTAAACCCTAAACCCCAAACCCTAAACCCTAAACCCGAAACCTTCAACCCTAAACCCTAAACCCTAAACCCCAAACCCTAAACCCCAGACCTTAAACCCTAAACCCCAAACCTTCAACCCCAAACCCTAAACCCTAAACCCCAAACCTTCAACCCTAAACCCTAAATCCCAAACCCTAAACCCCCAAAGCCTAAACCCCAAACCCTAAACCCTAAACCCTAAAGCCCTAAACCCTAAAACCCCCAAAGCCTAAACCTCAAACCTTAAACCCTAAAGCCCTAAACCCTACACCTTAAATCCTAAACCCTGGGCGCCAGGCGCAACCGGGCCATGGGACGTGGCCAAGGAATGACTCCTGTTCTTTCACAAGGGCCCTTCAGGTTTCGGGTTTAGGGTTCAGGGTTTAGGGTTTAGGGTTTAGGGTTTAGGGTTTAGGGTTTAGGGTTCAGGGGTTAGAGTTTAGGGGGGTTTAAGTTTCAGGGTTTATGTTTAAGGTTTAGGGGTTCGGGTTTAGGGGTTAGAGGTTTAGAGGGTTTAGGGGTAGCTGGGGCCTTAATTAATACCACTATTGAAGACCTGGTAAGGGTCTGGTAGTGGCCTATTTAAGGGAGGGTAGTCACCTACCCCCGTACGGGTCCTTATGGTCATTGCAGGCTCCCACAGCTAGGGGCCAGAGACTCGAAGAGTTTGGGGTTTCGGGCTGGCTTGGGTTGAGGATTTAGCTAGGGTTTGGGGTGTAGAGTTCAGGGCCTGCGGATTGAATTAGGTTTGGGTTTAGGGTTTAGGAAATCGGTTTGGGGTTTCGGGTTCGGTGGTTCAATTTCCTACATTATTATAGTACCCCCATAGATCCCTTATAGTAACCATTATGTATAGACCCCTTTAAAGGAAGATTCAAGCGGGTTCCGAGCTGGGCGGCTATATCCGCGCCGACTTACAACCCAGTCAACCACACCTGCTGACTCCCCTGATCCTTCAAGCAAACCACTGTCAAGTCTCTAGGTTTGGGGTGGTAGGGTTGATGATATAAATCCTGCATTACCCATAATAAGGAATATACCATTATTCCCATACTTTGGGGTCCTTAAGGTAATGCAGGATCTATATCATCAACCCCAAAACCCTAAACCCTAAACCCCTATAGATCCCTTAAAAGAGCCCCTTAAAGGTACCCTATAGATCCCTTTAGAGGAACCCTAGGATTTATATCATCAACCGTAGGGTCTAACTAGAGTCGGTCGTGTCGGGTTGCAATAGGTTTGCACTGACTAAAGCCCCTTGAAGGACCATGGGTTTAGGGTTTAGGGTTTCATTTTGGGCTCTTCGTGGTCGTCGTTCTTCCTAGGTTTGTTTGCCCTGGGTTAAGAGGCCTATCATGCTTCAGGGGTGGAGGCTTTGGGCTTCTTAGGGCTTCAAGGGTTTAGGGTTTAGGGTTTAGGGTTTAGGGTTTAGGGTTTAGGGTTTAGGGTTTAGGGTTTAGGGTTTAGGGTTGTAAGGTTCTCGGGCGTCAGGAGTTGGCTTGGGCTTGGGGTAGTGAGGGGTAGTGGCTTAAGGCTCAGGACTCATGTGTGTGGGATTCGAGATCAGGGTACTTGGGGGAAGAGGGCTGCCCAACAAAGCAAATAAGAAACTCGAAACATGAGTTTACTCACGCCCTCAGAATCGACGGAGCACAGACGATTGTCTGACTTCGTTTAACTTATTCCTTCTTTCGCAAGCTAACCCCTGAACCTGTACGCCACAAGCAGTACTATTCTTACTGAACCTTTCAATTCAAGCCTTCATAAAGCCCTTGCAGGAACCTTTCCCCTAAACCCTAAACCCTAAACCGTTAAAGTCACAAATTACCTGCGCTCAACACCCTAAATCCAAAGACGCGATCCCTCTCAACAATGGAAGAAAAGGACTCTAAACCCCAAACCCTAAACGCTCAAACCCTAAACACCAAACCCTAAACCCTAAACCCCAACCCCCTCTTCCCCCCCGCCACAGCCCTAAATCCTAAAACCTCAAGCCCTACCATAGGGGCCTCGATACTTACCCATACTATTCTAGTGGTTAGTTATTATAGTATAGTAATAATGGGCTTCAAAACCCAATTCTAATCATTGCAGCCCCTACATGAAGCCCCACTGGCCTCCTCCCCATAATCCGAAGATGCCATGGCGCGTGCCACGTGGTCGTTGCGTTGACCGCGAATCCCCAAGAGACTCCACATTCAGTTCTCTAAAGGGTGCAAAGTACCCGAACAGCTTTGGTACTTGGGTTGGGGATCTAGCAATTGCAGGTTAGGTTATTCGGAGGGTATATGCGGTAATTGCTAGGTGCTTGGGACCTTATCTTAAATCCTATGCTTGCACCTGAACGGCTTCTGTCGCCCCTTAGACTCGATGTTGTGTACAGCAAGTCTCCCGTGCGGGGTATGGTGTCGATCTTGTGTTGCTATAGTCCTGTTAACAGTCAACCCAATGTACATGCAAAACTCTACAGCCTCAACTTCTTCGAACACCTTATAGAACCCTGCTGAAACACTTCTCGAGGCGTCGTAGAACCCATCAACGCCCAAACCAATACTTCGCCCTAGGCCCTGGAGGGGGCAGCTGGCTGAGAAAAGCCGCATCGGTCCAACGTTCCATGAATTAATGCTTCGCGAGGGACGCTGTGCCTAAATGAATGTTGGAAAACCCTACAGAATACGATTGCCAACCTTAAACCCAATCAGGAACACATGGTATTGAATTACTGGGGATTTAAAAATTTAGAGTCCAGGTTTACAGTCCCTAAACCCTTAACCCTAAACACTGAACCATGGACTCCGAAATTAGGCGGTCTAGGGCTTAGGGTTTAGTTTGGGTCAAGGGGTTTAGAACGAAGGCTTGGTCAGTAGAACGGGGTGTGCTAGGTCCATATGGGAGTTTCCGAAAATAGGGGACCCTAATATAATACCCTAAATAGTAGGACCCTTATTATAAAGACCCCCAAAATAAGGTACCCCTAATTTTCGGAAACTCCCATATTAGGGTTCCTTAAGGCTTGTGTTCCTTTGAGGTCGCCGGGGCCTCAATATGTTCCAGCGGATTTTGGAGATCAGTATGGTATATAGTAATCCCCAAAAAGTTGGAAACCGGATCAAGGGCAAATAGTGCTGGGATTCCCTATGCATTACTCTTAGGGATTGAGGCTATCGGGTTTCCAACTGTTGGGCTTCTACTGTAGTTATAACAAAGAACCCTATGGAATCATATTGATAGTTCTTTAGGCTTCTATATTCGACCTACTAACCCCATGGCTTGATGGGTCAGAACATCTAGTACCGAAGGTGATCGGGACAACCGGGTAATTCTGATACTAGGCCCCAAGCCCGAAACCCTAAACCTTGAGACCAAAACCCTGAACACAAGAACCCGAAGCCACGAAGCCCGAAAGTTACTAAACCCGAATCGCAAGAGCCTTTTTTTCCTTTGCTGCCGCCATGCGTCCTTTTAAAAAGCCACGGACGACTCTACTCGAAGTCCACAGCTCTGGAGCTGCGACATAAAAGCCAATGCCAGCTCAGCATCAAACAAACACAGACCTTCGAGGATTCGGTAAGGCTCCTCGAATTATCCATGGGTTTTTTGGATATGGTTCGGTACTAGTTGATCAAGGCGTCAGGTTTTTGCTTTTAGTGTCTAGGTCTAGAGTTTAACAGTTCGGGTCCGAGGTGTAGGGCATAGGGCTATTGATTAAAGGTCTGGGGTTCCTCAACCTTGGAATTGGGCTTAGAAGCGTGGCATAGGGCTTGAGGATGTGGAAACTTGGCTGATGCTCTACAGCTGACGCTCACTGCTGACAATGGATCCGACTACGGCCGACTACCGCGGTGCAACAGCGTCGCTGGCTTTCTGCGCCGCTCTCACGATGTGAGCAGCCGCCACAATATCGACACCTTCTTGAAAAGCCTATCGATTCCTGCAGTCATTGAATAAACTGGACGGAAAGCTGTCCAACTCTCAAAGCTCAAGCCATGCCGGCGCAATGCTGCAGAGGCATCAACCCGTATAGCTTACGGCACAGGCTGTGTAAGGGATTAGGCCGCAGGGGATCAGTATGTGCCAAACTTGTCGGTGATATAGAATCCTACACTCTAAACCTCAAACCGGACACCTCAAACCCCAAACCATCCGAAGCATACTCTCCCGTATAGTCTTGGGGAACTAACCCGAAGGATTGCTAAGAGTTTAGCGGCTTTTTTTGGTACCCCTGCTTCCACCAGAGGTTTAGCGTCTAGGGTTTAAAGTTTACTTAAAGAGGAGACTTAGAAACTGGGGTTATAATTAAGGTAGCTGTACTTGTAACTGCTTATAACCCCACTTAGGGTACTTATAAGCTTGCTTACTAAGTCCCATGATCCTCCAAGTAGGCCCTAAACCCTAAACCCTATAGATCCCTTTTAAGGGACCCTATAGATCCCTATAAGGACCCCTTAAAGGAACCTTACTTATTAAGTCCCGTGATCCTCCAAGTAGGGTGCTCAATATTTCCCTACTCGAGTCATGGGATTCTTAGCAAGAGCTGTAACTCCCTCAGGGGGCTCTTGTCATGGCGTCTCGTTTAAGGGTTAATACGAAGGAGAATACTATACTAGTTGCTGGAGATCGCTGTTATATGGGTGGTTGTCAAAATTAAGGTCCCTTTTGGGTTCCTTATCATATTACGGCACCTAACATTTAAGGTACCCAAAAAGGTACCATAATTTTGACAAGCACCCATATGGAAGCTTGCGTTCCTTAGCAAGCACCCGGCTCATTCTGGCTAACCTACCTCTGGTACTTAGAGGATGATGGGACTTAGTACCCAAGGTTATAAGTACCTCAAGTGGTGTTAAAGCTAATTACAGGTGTAGCCACCGTAACCATTACCCTAAACCCTAAACCCTAAAGCCTAAACCCTAAACCCCTAAACCCCTAAACTCCCTAAACCCCTAAACCCCTAAACTCCCTAAACCCCTAAACCCCTAAACCCCTAAACCCTAAACCTTGAACCCTAGTTGCTAAGTCCCATGACCCCAGAGCCTGCTTAACTGTCAGCCCCCGAGTCGAAAGGAGACTTAGTCCAGCAGCCTTAAACAGTAAAATAGGTCCTGTTCAAGCGTTCTGAAAAGGTTTAGGGTTCAGGGCTTAGGGTTGGGGGTTTCAGGGTTTAGGGTTCAGGGTGTTTAGGGTTTAGGGGTTTAGTGTTTATGGTTTAGGGTATCTGAGATAGTTATATAAAGACATTTGAAAGGGTTGGATAACGACTTTTGTAGGGTCGTGCAAATATTTAGGGGACTTAACTGACTTAATGTCTAGCATAGGATTTTGGTGTACATGTATCCAAGACTGGCTATACATTTGTTATGAGGGGATACTATTACTAACAACTCAGACCCCTGTATGAGAAAACCCACGAGCGTTGGACGGTTTGATGTTCAACATTTTATTTACCACAACAGGGAGCTAAGGCAAACAATACAGTGCTCTTATTTGGAAACTTGGCCTCTACCCTAAATCCCCAAACCTTGGACAATAAACTTAAACTAAATTTCGGAACAAGAGCCGAGCCCCGGAAATGCTGGCTGTGAGGACATCAAGGTCTACTAGTGTTTCGGGCCTAGGGCATCTGAAAAGGTTTAGGGTTTAGGGTTTAGGGGTTTAGGGGTTTAGGGGTTTAGGGGTTTAGGGGTTTAGGGGTTTAGGGGTTTAGGGGTTTAGGGTTTAGGGGTTTAGGGGTTTAGGGTTTAGGGTTTAGGGTTTAGGGCTTAGGATTCAGAGTTTAGGGTTTACGGTTTGGTGTTCAGGGCTTGGATTTAGGGCTTAAGAACCAGGCAATCGAAGCCATGTCAAAACGACGCTGCTGTTGCACCATCTTCTGCTCCTACAGCTTGCACCGCTTGATTTGCAGTCGGACTCGCGTGCTTAGCTGCTAAGCCCTAAACCACAAACCCTGAACTCTAAGCCTAAGCTCTGCCAAGACTCCAGTGTCCAGTGTGCCTTGTTTGACTCAAGACGAAAGTGCCATACAACGGGCAAGCGAGCTGCACGGGCCAACTCATGTTGCCCTGCGAAGCAGGACTTTGTAAACGCCATGTGGGTGGTTGTCAAAATTATGGCCCCTTTTTGGGTCCCCTAAATATTAGGTGCCGTACTATAATACGGACCCAAAAAGGGACCATAATTTTGACAACCACTCATGTAGATGTAGGGACCCCACATGCCCTGTTTAGGGCCGAGTTACTCCTAAATCCCATCCAACCCCCCGAAACCCAGACGTGGCCCTAAACCCTCTATGCTGCTGTGAGGGCTGCTCATGGTACCAAGGCTCTACACTCGCTTTCAGCCCGAAAGCCTTCAACATGCTCGCTTTTCTTCGCGCAGCGCAGGTTCAACCCAGAATCTCCGTATGATTCATGGCCTTCGTGCTTTTCAGGTTTGAACCATAGCGTATTTTTCAGGGCTGCATGCGGCCCTTGATATGCTCCGCCTTCCACTTGATACGGATAAGGCTGTTCATGTCATTTCCGATCAAGGCCTACATTGAAAACCTCACAGATTTCCAAGTCTTGGTGCGAAGGAGTGCATTCACTGGACGATTCCTTTCAAAGATCCCCACAACTGTGGTCAAACGATGAAGCTGACACGTCTTGTGCTGGTGGCTTCCCGGATCTGCCACATCCAATGATACTGTTCCTGGGGTTCCTTTAAAGGGATCTCTAAGGATACCTTTAAGGGGCTCCTTTAAGGGATCTAGAGGGTTTAGGGTTGGGGGTTGATGATATAAATCCTGCATTACCCATGATAAGGAATATACCATGGTTCCCATAGTTTAGGGTTTAAGTCATGCAGGATTTTTGTCCATCAACAGTAGCTCGTCGGTACGGATCGACAACTTAGACCCCTGAGCGTGGCAACACGAGGAAAACTGCAGAAACAGTGAAGGTTACACCAGCAGAAGGTACGGTACCTGGTGGTGGCAGTTGTAATACTACTACCATTACTAGTACTAGTACGTGGATGAGTCGGACTAGTAGTGCCAACGGCAGTAGCAACACAAAATGAACAATCATACCAGTCGTCTTCGCAGCAACGGTCATACTAGCAGATGTAGTAGCAGTAGCAGCAGTCGTAGCAGTAGTAGCAGTAGTAGAAGCAGCAGCTAGTGGTAGTGGTAGTGGTAGTGGTAGTGGTAGTGGTAGTGGTAGTGGTAGTGGTAGTGGGTAGTGGGTAGTGGTAGTGGTAGTGGTTAGTGGTTAGTGGGTAGTGGTAGTGGTAGTGGTAGTGGTAGTGGTAGTGGTAGTGGTAGTGGTAGTGGTAGTGGTAGTGGTAGTGGTAGTGGTAGTGGTAGTGGTAGTGGTAGTGGTAGTGGTAGTGTAGTAGTAGTGGTAGTGGTAGTGGTAGTGGTAGTGGTAGTGGTAGTGGTAGTAGTAGTAGTAGTAGTAGTAGTAGTAGTAGTAGTAGTAAGTAGTAGTAGCAGTAGCAGTAGCAGTAGCAGTAGCAGTAGCAGTAGCAGTAGTAGTAGTAGTAGTAGTAGTAGTAGTAGTAGTAGTAGTAGTAGTAGTAGTAGTAGTAGTAGTAGTAGTCGGCGTCGTAGTAGTAGTATGAGTGGCAATGAAAGTAGTACTGCCAGTAATAGTGGCCACAGGAAATGTGACGCGGGTGGCTAGAAGGGAGCAGCCGAAACAGGCAACAGTAGAAGCGGCGGTTGCATTGGTGGCAAGGGAAGTACTGCAGTGGGGCCAGTGGCGACGGTATCTCAATTCCCAATTACATCTCGAGAGTCGAAAACGCATGGTCGCGCGTGTTCTTGTACTCGTTTGTCTTGTCATCGGTGTCGTGTTGATCTGCGCACTTGTCGTTGCTATGGCTGTTCTAGTCAGGGGCATCTGACCTGGGGTCACCGTGGTAGTCGGGAGTGGTGGAACTACGACCAGGATCAGGGGCAGAAGCAACAGCAAGCAGCTTCGGCGGGCTGATTTACTGAAAGCATCCATGTGTCTAGGGTTAGGGGTTTAGGGTTTAAGTTTAAGGTTTGGGGGGTTTAGAGTTCAGGGTTTAAGAATACGGGTCAGCAGGACTTAGTAAGCAGGATGCTAACTACAGTAAGCTTGGCTGTATCTACTGATGGCCCCTGCTCAGGCACTTACTTACAACGCCCCATGAACAGACCTCCATGCAAGGAAACCCTTAACCCCCCAGGGCGGGAGCACGTCTTCAATGTGAAGATCCAGAACCAGCTGTGCAAAGTCTTGAGATCCTACCACGCCTTGCAAATGCCTCCCCGCTGAGTTGAGGTTCAGGGTTTAAGACTGTCAGTGCTCCATAATTCGGCACAAATACATGAAAAATGTAATTACCCTTCTGTCTATTAACAGAAATATTCAGGGTCTTCTGGTTTACCTTTGGTTTCCACTTTAGTTGCTTGAACGGAGCTACTGTATCAAAATCACTGAAGCACCGGTCCGGGACTAAGGGTTTGAGCCGGCTGTGATATAATTACGGGTTTAGGGTTTAGGGTGGTCTGAAGAAGCAGTATTGCTTATATAATGTTCCCATAGTGTAGTACCTTTAGGAGCATATTTACAGTAAGCTCATATAGGTATACCAGCATTGTTAAACTGCGCTTAGACAGGTAATTCAGGCCGCTGTACTTCGAAGCCCGGCGGAAGGGTTACTTGTATGATTTCGGGTAAAGGGCTATTCGGCTTTAGGGCTTTGGGAGTTTAGGGTTTAGGGTGCAGACAATGTCTTAGGGCGCATTGCTTTAGGAATTTAAAACTTTTGGGATTTCGGTCAACCTCCAGGGCTTCAAAAGCCCGTGGGAAAGGCATTTCGCGCAGCGCGCGAGCTGATTCCACGTTCTTAGAGGATCATGGGACTTAGTAACCACGTAGATCCCTTCAAGGATCCCTTGAAGGAGCCCTAAAAAGTACTCCTTTAAGGGACCCTACATACTAAGTCACTAAGTCCCATGATCCTCCACGTTGTGTCGAGCTGTGCAGGCTCGGGGAGCGAGGTCACCAGAGGTTGCACGCGGTTTGGGGCTTCGGGTCTCTGGGCTTAGGTTTCCCTTCTGAGGCTTCAATTGGAATAAATGGAAGGTGAGTGATATGAACACACACACACAACCACCTTATAAATACATAATTATATATATATATATATATATATCCAGACAAAACTCCTTTGTTTTATGGATTTCTAGTCTATACATATATATATATACACATGTACAAACGCGCACAAACCCACACAAACACACACACACACACAGAGATAGGTTCTCGAGAAGCCTACAAAATCAACCACAGCCAAAACTCTTCGAAAAAACTTGATCTAGTGCCCAAGTGGCGTTGCCATAAGGTTCTAACATCGGATTGGGGGGATGAGGGCATATACAGGCTTTTGGGTGTAGAGTGTGGGCTTTTGGGTTGTTGAGGGCGTATGGTTGAAGCTAAAGGTTTCGAACCCCAAGGGTCCAAAGGACTCAATAATTAGGTATTCGGTTTTAGGATAGTAGTTATGTAGGTGAGGATTTTGAAGAGTATATGATAATTAGGTACTTGGACCCTTAGGGGAAGGTCTAGCAGCGTATCTAAAGTTTCAGCAGGTTGATCGGCACAGGCAATAGGATGGTAATTTAAGCTTTAACCCTTAATCGGCTGGGGGAGTCTAACACAAAGGTTTGAGCAACAACAAGCACTACTTAGAGGATCATGGGGCTTAGTACCTACGGTTATAATTAAGGTAACTGTACGTATAACTACTGATATCCACTTAGGGTACTTATAACCATACTTACTAAGTCCCATGATCATCCAAGTACTCATCACGGTTTTCGAACAACCAGAGCTCGTATGCGTAATCATGTCGCTTGGATATAGACCTGTAGGATTTGCGGTGTATGTAGGCTCACCCCTCTATACTAACGAACCATCGCACGAAGGTGTTAAAGTATGTTGAAGCTTGGTCTTGCAGACGGAAGGGAAAACAAATATCACATAGAAACGGTCAAAGATGTAAATCTGAAGCCTAGCACATTCTAAACCCTAAACCCCAAACCCTAAACCCCAAAGCCTAAACCCTGAACTCTGCACTAAACCCCACCCCAGGGGATGACTATAGCCAAAGATTGGTGTTTAGAGTTCAGGGGTTTAGGGTTTAGGGTTTAGGCTTCAGGGTTTAGAGTTCAGAGGTTTAGGGTTTAGGGTTCAGGGTTTAGGGTTTAGGCTTTCGGGTTTAGAGTTCAGGGGTTTCGGGGAGAAGCTTTGTTGGACGGCTTGGGTTTGAAGCTTCGGTGAGTTTCCTACAGCTCCCAGGGCTTACCTCAGCCCCGTCTGGATTTAGCTCACCCCGCTCCTACCCTAAAAATGTGTTTGCAGGTTTAGAGTTTAGGGTTTAGAGTTTAACCCCAATCGCCGAAATCTTGAAACCTAAACCCTAAACGACGAAGGAAGCCCAAAACCGCCAGCGGAAAATGCTCTGACCAGGGAGCGTATCTAAAACAGTCGGCAATGAATCTGGTCTTCTCCACCCCATACCCGAAATACCAGCCGCTAGCCCTTGACGCTGGACCGAATCCCTTCGAACGAAACCCGACTTTAAGCCGGAGACAGACCAGTTTGGTTGCCAGCTGTCTGAGGCTTGGTACCAGCCCCGAGGTGGGTGCATACACCGCCTCGAACCAAAAGTGCAGGGTTTGGGGGTTCCTCCAAGCTACGAGCCCATGTATACTTGGAGGATCATGGGACTTAATCAGTAAGGCTATACGTAGCCTAAGTGGGATTAGAAGTAGCTGTAAGTACAGTTACCTTAGTTATAACCGTAGTTACTAACTCCCATGATCCTCCAACCTATAAGCCCATGCATATGCAGCTGGGTCGAACTCATTGTGCTACGGGCCTTCTTGGCCGGATCCCGTGCGATGATTCCTATGTAAGCCCCATATCGTGATGTTAAGGAATCTCCTATGGCCCAAGGTATACTTAGACTTAGTAACTAGGGTTATAACTAAGGTAACTACACTTATAATCACTTATAACCCCACTTAGGGTACTTATAACCTTACTTACTAAGTCCCATTCCATCCTTTATAGAACTCTTATAGATCCCTTTAAGGAACCCTAAACCCTAAGCCCTAAAGGAACCTATACATCCTCCAAGTATTACCCCCTTCACACCAAATACTGAAGCCGGCCACGTGGAAGCCCGGTGCTTTTGCAGAGACCTAAAGTTTAGGCTATCATTACGGCTGATGATAGAAATCTTGCATTTCCCATGGAAAGGAACATACCATAATTCCCATAGTCTAGGGTCATTAAGGTAATGCCCTGAGCCCTAGACCCTAAACCCTGAAGCCTGAACCCTAAACCTTAAACCCTAAACCCTCATATCATCAACCGTAGGACCATTTCAGAGTTGTATACGGGGCTTATGGTGAACATTCTAGGCTTTGGGGTTTGCGGGGTGGCGCGGCTGGCCATATTGTGCTTTAACACATTGTAATATACTATAACCTAAAACAACTTGTAATATACTGTAGTATGCTGAAAGATACTGCTATGATTCGCTGCACTGTGTACTCTTTCTTGATAACGAGTTCCTGATCTCTGGTCTTGGTTCAAAAGCCCTGTAGGGTGTGTGTGTGACCCAACCGTAGCGCCACGGTTTAAAGTTTAGAAACCCTGAATCCTGAAACCTAGAGTCCAAGGGTAAAGGGAGGGACCCTTATTACGGACCCCTAGGTATATACCCTTAATATAGCTATTATATACCCATTATATAGCCCATTATAAGGTAGGGGTCCCCATTGAGGGTCCCTCCTTTTCCCCTTTGATACACCCTAAACCCTAAACCCTAGGGTAGGGGTCCCCATTAAGGGTCCCTCCTTTTCCCCTTTGATAGAATTCAGGGTGGAAGGTCTAGGGTTGAAATTGTTTCTGGTGGTTCCACGGGTACACCCCCTCGCGGCTGCCACTGCAAGCAGCTTGATGAGATTATTTTGGGACAACATCGCAGGACTTTAGGAAACCGGCTCTTTTGAGGTTTCTGGTGGGTAAAAAAAGGGGCCTTAATGATTAGAATAGGGTTTCGGAGCCAATTACATTTTTGAACCCCACAATAGTGTACGTAATTATTAAAGCCCCTTTACTAAACCCTTAGAATACCCCTTACAGTAATCCTTGTAGAGCCCTTTAAATGGAACCCTTCAAAAGAACCCTATTCTAATTGTAGTAGGGCTGGGTATAACATGTTAGGATGCCTAAGGCCTGCAACCCTAAACCCTAAACCCTAAAACCCTAAACCCTAAACCCTAAACCTCTAAAACCCCTAAACCCCTAAACCCTAAACCCCTAAACCCCTAAACCCCTAAACCCTAAACCCCTAACCCCTAAACCCTAAACCCTAAACCCCTAAACCCTAAACCCTAAATCCCTAAACCCTAACCCCTAAACCATTGGCCGCCCGCGCCCGGCGGCGGCCGGTACCACTGAACGCTACCGCTTCGAGATCTGCTTGCTTGGCCAAGCAGATCGAGTCTACCAGATCTGATTTGGCACTGCTAGCCATGGGGCACAATAGTAAAATTGGGTACCCTTATCTCCCAGCGCGAGAACCCTGGCGGGGACGGGACCTGGTAGAAAGAGCTTGACGAGCGACCCTGGCGGGTGTGGCGGGCGACTCTGGCGGGGACGGCTGACGACCCTGGCGGGGACTTGGTGGACGGACGACTTTGGCGGGGACCCTGGCGGGGACGGCGGGCAACCCTGGCGGGGACGGCGGACGACTCTGCTGTGACAGCAAAAGGGCCAAAAACAGCTTGGCAGACGACTCTGGAGGGGGACGGCGGACGACCCTGGCGGGGACGGCGGGCGACCCTGGCGGGGACGGCGGACGACTCTGGCGGGGACTTGGCGACTCTGACAGGGACTGAAAAGCCAAAAACAGCTTGGCAGACGACTCTGGACAGAATGGCGCCTTATCTCCCAGCGCGAGAACCCTGGTGGGGACGGGACCTGGTAGAAAGAGCTTGACGAGCGACCCTGGCGGGGATGGCGAGTCCTCTGGCGCTGGCGGGGACAGCTGACGACCCTGCCAACTCTTGGTGGGGACTTGCTGGACGGACGACTTTGGCGGGGACGGCGCGCGACCCTGGCGGGGACGGCGGGCAACCCTGGCGGGGACGGCGGACGACTCTGCTGTGACAGCAAAAGGGCCAAAAACAGCTTGGCAGACGACTCTGGAGTGGGACGGCGGACGACGCTGGCGGGGACGGCTGGCGGGGACGGCGGACGACTCTGGCGCACTCTGGAGGGGATGGGACAGGCACGAAAAGGGACGGCGGGCAACCCTAACGGGGACGGCGGATACTGTGGCGGGCACTTGGCTTTGACAGCAACTAAAAAGGCCCAGTGGCCGACTCTGGCTCCTTGGAGTGCGAGTCTGGCGGCAAAGCTGGACAATTCTGGCACGGACTGCCGGGCGAAAAACCCTTGGCGGCCGACTGGATGATCAGCACTCTTGGCCGGACTGGCACGGACAGCGGACGGCTGCAGACCACTTCTGGAGGCCTGGCACTGGGCCCTGACGGACGACTCTGACGACGGCTGACGGACGACTCTGGCGGCCGGCGAGGACGAGCGAGGGCGTCGCTGCTATTTTGTGACTACATCACTCGGATGTCCCTTTGACGTTCCGCAACATTGCAACGTCTTTTCGGCTAGTGCAGCACTCGAATAAGAAGAAGCAGAACACAAAACCCGTTCTAGTCCTGCTTCGGGTGGTTGTGGGTGGGTTCCACGTTACGAAGACGGCGCGACCCACGACCACTCCATGGGTGGGGCGCGCCGTGGCACTGTGACACACCCTAAACCCTAAACCCCTAAACCCTAAACCCTAAACCCTACTGAGCCCAGTCTCAACAATCCCGACCCCTAAAGCCTGGACCGCAGCGGATTTGTAGTAGGGTAAAGTAAGCAGGGGTAGGTTTAAGCTTAGGGTTGAAACTGCATGATACGGTTGATGATATAATAAGGAATACACCATAATTCCCATAGTTTAGGGTCCTTCAGGTGATGCAGGATTTATACCATCAACCCCCAACCCTAAACCCTAAAACCCTAAAGATCCCTTAAAGGAGCCCCCGAAAGGTACCCTTAGAGATCCCGTTGAAGGAACCCCAGGATGATCAGCCGTAGGAGGAATGCTCCTAACATTATGGAATCCTTAAGGGAGGGGGCCCTTAGGGTTTAGGGTTTAGGAGTGATCCCTAATTCTCCCTAGTACTCTTACAGTCCCCTAAGGATTCCTTATACCCTCCCCCCTTGAACCACCCTCCCTTAAGGATCCTATAAGAACACCCTGCAACAAGAAGCTCTCTGGGAGGTCAAGGAACCTAAAGAACCTGTCACACGGATAAACCCAAACCCTAAGCCGAACCCAAGGGTTTAGGGTTTAGGATTTAGGGCTTTAGGGTTTAGGGTTTAGGGTTTAGGGTTTAGGGTTTAGGGTTTAGGGTTTAGGGTTTAGGGCTTAGGGTTTAACACCCTAAACCCTAAAACCTAAACCCTAGACCCTACACCTCAAACCCAAACCCTACACCCAAAACCCCTAGACCTAACGCGTCCTAATGAATTGGTCGGTCGTGTGCGTAGGTGGGTGTACTGACTTACACTAGGCTGGTCAAATAAACCTTAGGTACTGCCCCCATACAGTAACAGTCTACAATAAGGCTAGTATTAAGGGGCTAATATATCCTTTTTTCTATGGGGGCAGTACCCAAAATAAACACTGGTCAGGTACTTATCACGGGTTGAGGTGCCCTACCCTCCTCCCCCAAGGGTCCTTCTGAACCCTTCTCGGGCAACAGGCTTGAGAAAAACCGTAAATCATAATAGGGACCCCTCTGTAATTTAAGGCAATTCTGCTCCTTGACTAAAGGGTTCTGAAGACTTAGTAACTTAGGGAACCCTCCCCTAAACCGTAAACCCATGTTCCTTATGTAAAGGCTTTTGGAATCGCCGGGAATGTTTTCAGAGCAGTTTGCCACCTGCGAAGCGCCCACTCGCTCTCTGGCCATGGCGACACGCGTCCATGCAACACGGCTTGGCCAAGGTTGCACTAGAGATTTACGGTTAGCTTAGAGTTTGGAGTAGTCTAACCTCGTCCAAAGAACCTAAAGTAACCGGCACAAGGCCAGTGACAGGCTCGCGGAAATTCGGTAAGAACCGGATCTTTGGATCTCAAACAAAGCCCTACAACGCCAAAATAACTTTAAGAACCACTATGAAAACCATGTGAAACCCGAATATAACCCCTATACAACCCTTAGAAATCCGACAAGCCCCTGTTAAGCGCCCAAATCCTGGGTCCTTGGACAACCCCAAGGATCGCCCCAGCTTCCCCCGCTAAGCGCGCACGACGATGGCGCTCTTGGCAGGATCAGCAGGCCTCAGTGTCACTCACAAGACATCCGGGCTTTACTTCTTTACTTCGCAGCTATAAGGGAGTTTCCGAAAATAGGGGACCCTAATATAGTACCCCAAATAGTAAGATCCTTATTTTCAGGACCCAGAATAAGGTACCCCAAATATTCGGAAACTCCCATAAGGCTTTCTGGGGCTTTAGGAGCATACGAACTTATTAGAATAGGGTTTTGGCTGTAGAGTATGGTAGAGGATCAGATTCGAGGTTTACAGGTCTAGGGTCAGGGTTTAGGGTTTGAGGGTCTAGCTTGAAGGGTTTAGGGTTTAGGGTTTGAGGGATAGGGGTTTAGGGTTCGAGGCTTAGGGTTTGAGGGTTTGGGGTTTAGGGTTTAGGGTTCACACTGTTTAGGGTTTTCTGGCTTAGGTTCATAAACCTGACGTTTACACCCAAATCTGGACTGTTTCTGGAGGCCCTGTTTGGATGATGACTTTTGTTCCCGGTGTAGAATTAAGAACACACTGTGCTAAACTGGTAAACTTTCCGAAGGGCGTGGAAGTTCCAGGGTCGGCAATACTGAAGATGTTGGTGTTACCCCCAACCCTATATAGGAACCCTCAAAGGAACCGTTTTCTTATAGTTCCCTTTAAAGGAACCCTAGTATAGAACCCTATAGCTGACCCTACAGTACCCTGATAGAACCCTATAGTTCCCCTTAAAGGAACCCTAGCATAGAACCCTAACCACAAGAACCCAGAGCCTGAACCCTAAACCCCCATTCCCCCTCAACCCTGAGCCCAGGGTTTAGGGTTTAGGGTTAAGAGTTTGAGGGTTTCCCTAAACCCTAATCCCTAAACCTTGAGCCGAAAACCTAAAATTTCAAGGGGGTGTGCAGTCATAGATCCCTTTAAAGGAGCCCTTTTGGATCCCTTTAAAGGAGCCCTTATAGATCCCTTTTCTTACTTCGATGGAGGTGCTGTCTCGGACAGGGGGTCTGCGCAGACCTCATAGACCCACGAAGCTCCAATTAAGGGCTTAGGGTTTAGGGTTTGGGGTTTTGGGTAGTTTTCGTAGGGTTCCCAATGCAGGTGTAGTCAACGAACTGTGAAATATACCGCAACACTCTAGCATACTTATTACGCTAGACCTGGGCCGGGTCCGGGCGGCATGCGTACTAAACGACGGTAAAACTGCCAAGCAAGCATGACAAACAGCTGAAGCACCTTACGGTCTTACAGAATCCTTAAAAATCCCCCCCATTAATTCGATACGGAAATCAAAACACTTTTAAAACCTCCCACAAGGAAGTTTCCGAAAATAGGGGACCCTAATACAGTACCCTAAATAATAGGATCCTTATTGTAAGGACCCCAAAATAACGTACCCCAACTTTCGGAAACCCCCACATGAGAGGATGCCCCAGGGTCTTAGGGTTTAGTTAAGCACGTGCGGCCGTAACACACAAATCAATATGGACGCGGTGTTTGAGGCAGAGAAGTAGCCGCAGATGCGGATTTTCAACTTTTGGAGCAGCTGTGTCCTGTCTTACGATGTAGAAGAGGGATTCCGGGTAGATGCGGAACCCCTATTGTTAATTACTCCAGAGAACAGGCCCAGCGGCGCGAACTTACTGCCGCAGAGCACATTTCTCAAGATCTCCCTCCCACTCATCGCTTTCCTGGCAGCGTTTAGGGTTTAGGGTTTAGGGTTAGGCTTGGGATAGCTGGCTTGTGGTTCCGCGCTGCTCCAGGGCCAAACTTAATCGGAATACGACACCCACAACCTCTGAATCCCACACAGGGTTTAGGGCTTAGGGCACAGGCTTGGAAAACAACAACTCCGATCCACATCTTGTGATGAAGACATTACGCACAGCCTGGGTGAGACTTCTGCTAAGCTAGGCCCGGTGACTTGCGTAAGGCGGGAAGATTTCGTAGGGCTTGGGAGCTAGATAACCCTAAACCCTAAACCCTAAACCCCTAAACCTAAACCCCTAAACCTCTAAACCCCTAAACCCTAAACCCTAAACCCTAAACCAGCAACAGTTCTCGACTTGTTGATGCAAAGGCATTGGAGCCCTAGACGGCCGGTAACCCTAAAACCTCCCAGACCTTCCAGAATCCCTTAATTAAGGAATATCCCTGAAATTATAGTAGGATCCTTAATATGATATAAGGTATATTCCTTAATTAGGGGATTTTGGAAGGTCTGGGCTCTACCCACAGCCTTTGAAACCAAAAAATCGAAAAGCTGATCGCGGCTGAACACTGAAATCATTAACGAAAATAGCAAAAGTCATAAACCTCAGAATGTAATGGTTATAGTAACAACAAGGATCATTATCATGACAAATATATTTACAGATATCAGTATCAGTAATTATTATTACAGTTATGATTATGATTCTTTCTCAGGTAGGATGCCTTATATCAGGACCCATATCTGGGGACATCCCAAATTCCACAGGTCCCGGACACTACCCCTACACCCTAAACCCTAAAACCCTACACCCTAAGCCCTAAACCCTAAAACCCTAAACCCTAAACCCTAAAACCCTAAGACCCTAAAACCCTATACTCTAAACCCTAAAAGCCTAAAGCCCTAAACCCTATGATTAAAAAAAACTGGGCCTTCGTAGGCGCCGAAGGGATGCCCAAGCCTTGCCCTTCTCTTCACCTCAAGGACTTTTCTTTGGGTTCTGGGCTTCAGGGCTTTCGGGCCCTAGGCTTTTGGGTTTTAGGAAGAACCATAAGGGTTCCTCTAAGGGATGTATAAACCATGAGGGTACTAGAAGGTCTTAGGGGTTTTAGGTTTTGGGTCTAGGGTTTAGGGTTTTGGGCGTAGGCGTAGGGTTACAGCGTGTGGGTTTCAAGCTGAAGATTCCAGAATATGGAGTTCGGGAAGCGCATGGTTCACGGAATGTCAGGACTGTATCTTCAGATGGCAACCCCTAAACCCTAAACCCTAAACTTTAAACCGTTACTCGCGCCGCCTTGTCTCAAAGCTTCTCGCCTCCCGGACATCCCTCGCAAGTTGCAGTGGGATGCAGCGAGAGGATCATGCTGTCGTGTGCCCCGCAAACTCGGCACGAGCGTTTTAGGGTTTAGGGTTTAGGGGGGCTGCGGGCGATTGCTCGCCGTCGGGAGCAGGCCGTGCCCCAAAAACCTTCAGTTCTTACGGCACCCATACTGTTCTAAGTCGATTTGGTAAGTTTCTCTTCTTGAACTTTTGGGTTCACGTTTGGGGGTTTTGAGCTGTAGGTAGGGTTCAGAGTTCGCGAGTATAAACCCTAAGCCCTAAGCCCGAAACCCAAAGCCCTGAACCTTCAGCCCGAAACCGCACAAGTAACGCAGCTCCAGCATGCATGGCAAGCGACTGCTCTTGGTATTCGTGCTGCCTTCGCGCAGCATCAGTCTATACACCATATTATGAACCTTGCACCCGTTTAAAGAACCCTTATAGATCCCCTTAAAGTAACCCCACATACGGTACCCCTAATTTTGCTCTCTAGTCTCTGCGGACAGATGGTCGGACACCCTCTGTTTCTGATTCTGCTGGTAGTCCCGTCACAACATACAAGTCAGTAGCCCTTATGCTAACAATCCCAAAACCGCAAAACCCCTGCATTAAACGGAGCCTCAATCCCTGAAAGCTCCAACCCTCGAACCCTAAATCCTGAAGCACGAACCTCAACCCAAAACCCTTAAAAACCCCAAACCCTACTAAACATCCCAAAGCCCGAAAGCCCTAAAGCCTAAACCCCTAAACCCTAAACCTCTAAACCCTATGGATCCTTATAAGGAACCCTATAGATCCCTTTAAGGAGCTCTTGTAATTCCCGAACCCAAGCCCGGCACCTGCTTTTTGCAGCATCTCCTGATGGTGGTTGATGTCGACACAGACGAGCTCGACGCCTCGGAGTCGGAAGAATCCTCCTTAAGGGTTCCTTCCCTTTAAGGGATCTATAGGGGTCCCTTTAAGGGTTCCCTTTAAGGGATCTATAGGGGTTCCTTTGGAAGAATCCTCCTTAAATCCGCACTTTCGACCGTAAACCTCAAGCCCTTACAAACACCTCAGTTGAAGAGGTTAGGTTTAGGGCTTTAACCACCAAGCCCTTAGAAACACCTGAATTGAAAAGTTTTAAGTTTCGGGCTAAGGGATTGAGGTGAATCCGTGGAGAAGCTGCGCTACACCCAATAGAGCTAGTGAGGCTCGCGCTGAAGCCCTCGGCGTACGGGTTGGGCTGGTAGTCGGGCATCACCATGCGGACCTGGCAATGAAGGTTGAGTGTAGGGGATTGACTTGACAGTTTCCGAAAACAGGGCACCCTAATGTGGTACCTGAAAATAGTAGGATCCTTACTAGAATTACTAGAAACTCCCACTTGAGGGCTTAGAGATTCGGGTTTTGCAGGGCTGGGGCCCAGAAAACTCCCTAAATCCCTCAATGGATGAGAGCTTAAAGTGCCCTAAACCCTGAACTTTAAACCACTACTACTCCAGGATTTGGAGGATTCCTGGTAGCTTCTGATTTACATCTCCAGCAGACGAGGCCTATGTCTGATTAGCTCCTCGACTGGGCTTTCGGCCTACCCCTAACTTCCCACTCTTCGCCATAGCCCAGGGCCGAGATACCCACTAAATCCTACAGTAGAAGCCAGAAAGTTGGAACATCATTCTCCTCATGCCCTTAAGGTAAAGCATAAGGGACCCTAGCATTAATCCTCCTTAAGCGCTGTTCCAACTTTCTGGGGTTCACTGTAAACTTTGCATAGGGGCCCGGGGAGGTTTAGGGTTCAGGGTTTAGGGTTTAGGGTTTATAGGGTTTAGGGTTTAGGGTTTAGGGTTTAGGGTTTAGGTTTTAGGGTCCACATCTGATTCTAAACCCTTGCAAAGCCAGGGCAAAGGCCATATCCAAACCTACAGAACAAAACAACTCCCTGAAAGCAAAACCCTAAATTCCCATTATGAGAAGGTTTTAGACGGTTCCTATGAGATCTCCATGTAAAGGCTTTTGGTACGTATAGGTGCCTGGCCAGGATGTGTTGTTGGGGGTAGATTGTGGTTTATTAACCGAGGTTGAACCCCAAGCCCTGAACCCGAAACGCTGACCCGAGACCCTAAACCCTGAACCCTAAACCCCAAAGCGTGAACCCCAAAGCCTATACCATCAACCCATACACACTCAGAGAGAGAGAGAGAGATATATATATATATATATACACATAGAAACATAATATCCTAAACCCTGAACCCAAAGCCCCAAACCCTGAACTTTTGAGGCTGAGGTCTTCTAGAAGTCCTGTACCCTAGGTACGGCCCCCACTCAGTAATAGTTGAATAATATTCATAATAAAGATATAGTAGGACCTTAATCGTAGCCCGATTATAGACTCTTACTGTATGGGGGCCGTACCCTAACCTGTACCCTTGAAACCCCAAGATCGGATGCCGACCGTTAGGGGCACCGTTGACCACGACTTAGGAGGTTAAGGTCTAGGGGTTTAGGGGTTTAGGGGTTTAGGGGTTTGGGGTTTGGGGGTTTAGGGTTTCGGGGTTTAGGGGTTTAGGGTTTCAGGGGTTTAGGGTTTGGGGGTTTACGGTTTGGGGGTTTGGGGGTTTGGGGGTTTGGGGGTTTAGGGTTTAGGGTTCAGGGTTTCAGGGTTTAGGGTTTAAGTTTTTTTGTCGCTCCCTTTCTCCTGCTTCACAAGGGTTTAGGTTCTAGGGTCTAGGGTCCAGTGGCCATGATATCCAGGACTTCCATGATCCTTGCATCAAAGGGGAAAAGGAGGGAACCTTAATGGGGACTCCTACCCTATATTGGGCTATATAATGGGCATATAATAGCTACATTAAGGGTATATACCTAAGGGTCCCTCCTTTTACCCTTGGATTGCTGAAGCAGTCAGCATCCTGAACCCAACACTGGGCGCCCGGACCAGGTAGGTGTAGCTGTCGAGGCTCGTAGCCATGCCCTCCATCACCGTGTACTTGGGATCCATCCTAAGAGGTCTAGCTGGACCTATCGTCTCTATTGTCGTCCCTTGTTTGGTTACCGGCATTTGCCCACTACTATGGGATCCTAGCCGCAAAAAAATCTGGCAAACCCAAACAACGGAACTACGAGGGAAACTATAGTGGCATCGCCTCATGTGGCAAATGCTAACCCGCTACGGGGTTTTCCGGGGCGTGTGCGTGTGTCTATCTTTATGCTGTATGTATGTGTGTCTATATATCTGTACATACACACATATTTCTGTATATATTATATTATGCATACATATACTGACTTACTTTCCAATTGTTTCCTGTTTCACCCTTCTGCGCGTGTACAGAGAAGTACATAAGTATGTATGTGTATATAGACATATATATATATATATATGCATATTGTTGTTGTACGGCTTCTGTCTGCCGAGGCTTCATGGGTGGTTTTATAGGATTCCTTTAGGGTTCCACAGGGGTTTCGGGCCCAGGCATCCGAAACTCCCCTAAACCCTAAACCCTAGACCCTAGACCCTAGACCCGTAAACCCCTAAACCCTAGACCCTAAACCTCTAAACCCTAAACCCTAAGCCCTAAACCCCTAAACCCCCAAACTCCCCAAACCCTAACCCCTAAACCCCTAAACCCTAAACCCCAAAACCCCAAACTCCCCAAACCCTAACCCCCAAACCCTAAACACTAAACCCCCAAACTCCCCAAACCCAAACCCCCAAACCCCTAAACCCTAGACCCTAAACCCTAGACCCTAAACCTCTTAACCCCAAACCCCTGAAACCCCTAAACCCTAAACCCCTCAACCCTAAACCCCAAACCCTAAATCCTAAACCCCTAAAGCCCTAATTCCCTAAACCCTAGACCCCTAAACCCTAAAACCGAGGGAGCCCGAGGTCGCACCTTCAGACGTTTCAAAATCCCTTACCTGAGGAATACCTACTTGCCGGATCATGGGACTTAGTAAGTAAGGTTATAAGTACCCTAAGTGGGGATATAAGTAGTTATAGGTAGAGTTACCTTAGTTATAACCCTAGTTACTAAGTCCCATGATCCTCTACCTAGGGTTCCTTGAAGGGGTTCCTTTAAGGGATCCATAGGGTTTTAGGGTTTAGGGGGGCTCCAAAAGCCCTTAACTAAGGAGTATGCCTATGAAATTATAGTAGGACCCTTTACTTGGTTTAAAGTAATATTCCTTCACTGAAGGATTTTGGAAGGTCTGGGTGCAAGAGCTCAACCTTCGACAGTGGGGTTGATGGTTTAGGGTTTAGGCTTTGTGGTGCAGGGCTTAAGGTTTAGGGCCTAGGCTTTAGGCTGCAAAATATGCCCTGAACCCTAAACCCTAAACCTCTAAACCCTAACCCCTAGAAACCCTAAACCCTAAACCCCAAAACTTAGGATTGAGGTTTCAGCGTTTAGGATTCAGAAGGCTTCAATCCCAAACCCTACGCCACAATCCGAAACTCAAAAGCCCGAACCCGAAACCCCACCGCGGTTCCGTGCTATTTGGAACCATCTCAGAGCTTAGACCCTTAACACTGGCCGCGGGAGGGATGTCAGCTTCATGTCTGATGTGTCCGCGATAAACCCTAAACCCTGAGGGCTTAGAGGGGCTAGGGTTTGAGCTTCAGGGTTTGAAGGTTTAGGGCTGTAGGGTTTTAGGGTTTAGGGTTTTAGGGTTGTACGAGACGGGTTTAGAGTCTAGGGTTTTAGGGTTTAGGGTCTTAGGGTTCAGGGTGGTTTAGATTTGCAGGGCTTAGGGTTCAGGATGAACTTAGGGTTTAGGAGCGCAAAGCCTGACTTAGAGGATCATGGGACTTAGTAACTCGGGTTATAACTAAGGTAACTACACGTATAAGTACTTCTCACCCCACTTACGGTACATATAACCTTACTTACTAAGTCCTATGATCCTCCAGCATGACCCTAAACCCTAAACCCTGTAGATCCCTTTGAGGAACCCTATAGACCCCTATAAGGACCCCTTAAAGGAACCTTACTTACTAAGTCCCATGATCCTCCAAGCATGGTCTCGGGCTTACGTATACCGGGACAATGTGACAGACCAGCGGCGCTTTCCCCAAGAGGAAGTGAAGACAGCAGCCTTGGGGGGGCAGGCTGCTGCGCCGGGATTCTGTTGGAGGGATGTAGGTCGGAATTATTACTGAGAGCATCCCCCTGTGGTCCCTGTATGATCTTGCTTTTGCTGCTGTAGCTACCCCAAAACCCTAGTATAACTGTTCAGGCCACTGTGTAAAGCCTTGAAAAAGCTTGCTTTGTAGAACCCTCCAAGTACCCAATATAGGGGCCTTAATAATTTGAATACGGCTTTAGGGGTCCATTAAACTAATTATAGTTAGAATGAGGAACCCCCCAAAACCCTGAACCCTAAACCCCTAAACCCCTACCCCCTAAACCCTAAACCCCAAACCCCTAAACCCTAAACCCCCAGAACCGTAAAACCCCAGAACCCTATTCTAATCTAACTAGTAAGGCCCCTAGAATCCAAGGGTAGAAGGAGGGACCCTTAATAAGGACCCCTAGGTATATACCCTTAATATAGCTATTATATACCCTTAATACAGCCATAATATACCCATTATATAGCCCATTATAGGGTAGGGGTCCCCATTAAGGGTCCCTCCTTTTCCCCTTTGATATAATGAACCCTAAACCCTAAACCCCTAAGGACCCCTTAAAGGAACCCTAAAGATCCCTTTAAAGGAACCCTAAGAGCCCTAAATTAAGGATCCCTAGTAAGGCCCCTAGAATCGACCCTAACTCGCAAGGGCTTCATGGCTTCAGCGCCAAGAGCTGGGTCCCTGCAGTTTAAAGTTCAAGAGCTTGCTCCGGGGTTTAGGCTTTAGGGCTTTTCTAGGGGTTTAGAGTTTTAGGGTTTAGGGTTTTTAGGGGTTTAGAGTTTAGGGTCTAGGGTTTCTAGGGGTTTAGAGTTTAGGGGTTTAGTGTTTTGGGGTTTTGGGTTTCGGAGTTCCCTAAATGAACCCCATCCCAAACCCTAAACCTCGGTGATCTCTAGTGCATCCGACAGTTTCCAGCCACTGACGCCTGCACCGCGAGCAGCCAAACACATGCAATGCAGAAGTTACGGAACTTGCCGCACGCCCCAAACCCGGTTCATGGATGAGGGTTTAGGATTTAGGGTTGAAGGTTCCCCTAAACCCCAATGCCTAAGCCCTAAACCCGTTCAACTTGGTTGGTTGCAAGGCTTCCTTGGAATGAGCCCATAAAACTGTATGGTAGTCCCTTGGCTTCTCTATGACAGGGTTAAGGGTGCTTTGTTAGGGTCTAGGGTGTAGGGCTTGGTGAGAAAGAATTCAAGCAGTAACCGTTGCGGCCCCGGTCCATTGCCCCTGTACCTTCTCGCCCAAAACCTTGAATCCCTACACCAGCATACACCCCATATAGAACCTGTACAGAACCATTAAGGAACGAGGCGTTCAGCCAAATCATAAACCCCTCAAATCGGAGCTCAGGCGCTGGTGAAGGAATTGCAATTCTTTCTCAGCATGTCGTACGTGCCAGGCTGGAAATAGTCGGTGAGCAACGACATCATGGCCTGAGATTCCCTTTAGGAGGTCCCACAAGCGTCACAAACCCTGGATCCCAAAGTGGCCTTAACATTTAGAATAGGGTTGCGGGGTATATATACTATAATGAAAATAAGGAACCCCCAAAATTGTATAGGTACTTATTGAGGCCCCTCATATAGAACCCTATTATAGATCCCTCCCTCCTATAGCCCCTATTATAGATCCCTTATAGACCCCTTTAAGGATCCGGTTTCAAGGGAATCCTAGGTAATCATTAAGGCCCCTAGATTAGAGAAAGGCATTCGGCCAGGTTTTCGAAGGTTGAGACACGATTACGGCGTACTTACTAAGTCCCCTTATCCCTTGCATGGGTTCAAGGCCTTCCGAAGCTTTGGGCATACTTTAGGACACGACATTGAAGGCTTCCTTATCCTACTGGATCTAGGAATTAGGGTTTAGGGTTTATAAGGCTTCGGGTTTAGGTTGGTGGGTTCTTCAAGAAACGCTTCACAGCGAACTTTTGGTGACTCTAACTTTCGGTGACTCTAAACCCTTAGCGCTAAACAACACTGAAACCCTAAACACTCGCAGCCCTAAACCCGAAAATATCTAAACCCTCAAAACTGAAACCCTGAACTAACCCTAAAGCTTTTACCTAAGTTTAGGGCGTTCGGTCTAAGTGTGTGGAGATTGGAGTCACAATACAACAGCAATTCGCAGCGCCTCCTCAATGATTTTGAAAGACTTTACAGAGCCGTGCGTAAGCCCTAAGGGCAGCCGAATGGGAGTTTCCGAAAATAGGGGACCCTTATATAGTACCCTAAATAATAGGATCCTTATTATGAGGACCCCAAAATAAGGTACCCCTAATTTTCGGAAACTCTAAACCCTTATGGATCCCTTTAAGGAACCCTTCAAGCAACTCCCGAAGAAAGGTGACTTCCAGTGTGCATCGACCGGTTGCTGCCCACGCGAAGATTGCTGATGACTTCCAGAAGTTCTAGCGGTGGCGATGCGTTTTACATACATAAACATAGATATCTATATATATATATATATATATATATATACCTACATGCAAATACTTGTATATATTTATATATACAGTATATAGTATCAGTACTGAGCACAGGCTGTGGGATCGCGAGCCGTTATTATAACTATACTATTCATAAGAAAGCCTTTCAAATCCAAAGCCGTGGGGCTCTAAAGCCATAAACTAGACTCAGTAACAAGCTCCAAGAGCCGTGAACCCGAAACCCTTGAATTGAGCTCCAAACCTTCGAATCCGCAACCTCTCCGCCCAAAGACTGCGCAAAACCCCTTTAGGGTTTAGGGTTTAGGGTTTCTCTTATAGAACCACATAGAACCCTTAGAGATCACCTCAAACGAAACCCTAAACCCTAAACCGTAAACCCTAGAACCCCTAAACCCTAGAACCCCTAAACCCTAGAACTATACTGAACTTAGAACCCTAGCAAAAATTGTAATTTTGGCTGTTTCTTAGGGATTTTAATAACCAAGCATTAAAAAATTATTTCTAAGTACCCCTAAGGAATCCCTAGAATCCCTAAACCCTAGAACCCCTAAACCCTAAACCATAGAACCCCTGCCCCCTTGCCTTTGGGTTCAAGGTGGTGCTCCCCAGGTGGACCATCCTCGGTTCTGACACCACGTATCGGGTACGACAGGAGCCTGAATAAGAAGAAAATGTGCTCCTTTAAGAGGTTATAGGGTTTAGGGTTGAGGGTTTAGGGTTATAGGGTTTAGGGTTTAGGGTTGAGGGTTTAGGGTTATAGGGTTTAGGGTTAGGGTGACGAATATTGCTGCAAGGATCGCGCAGGGGGCTGAGTATACGGCAAACTACCTGGACGTAGAAGGATAAAGGTACCGTGGCGGTTGGATAAGGGTCTCTGTCAGGGCTTTTACAAGGGCTCTAGAGGGTCGCTTCAAAAAATCTGTCATCAGGGGTCTACACATGTTACCATAAGGATTTGTGGAGCGGGCTCCATAAGGAGTTTGGTTGAGCTTGTTTTGGAGTTGAGTATGAGTTTAATGAGCGCTACTATAAGGCCTTTCTTTGTGCTGTGTCTGTCTGACGGTTTCTGTCAGGTCCGAGAACGTAAAACCCTCAACCCGCCCACCCTAAACCCTATTTAGCCTAAACCCAAAGCGCCTACACCCTGAACCCTAAACCTCTACGCCAAAAACCCTGAACCCCAAACCCAAAACCCTGTGCTGGCCTTATGAGACCCTCAAAGAACACCATGACACCCTTTAAGATCTGCTACGCTCTCTTTCAAACCCGGGAAAGATCGCCTCACATCTTCTATGTGGGTTTACGTGCGATGGTTATCCCGCGACTTCGTGTTTAAAGCTCCGCGCTGTTGAATGATTAGCATTTCGGGTTTGAAGAGAAGATCAGATCATTTCAGTACCTGCTTAGTTTGCATGGTAAACTCTACGACCCTACACGTAAACTCTGTAAGCAGGGGCATGTCACGCACGAGGTATAGGACTTCCGTTTCTGGGACTTGCTAAACCGTACACCTTGTAAGATTTCGAACCTTGGAGCTGCATAAGGGTTGAATACAGCGCTTGCATGATCCAGGGGCCTTAATGATTCGAGTTTACAATAAAGAACTCTACGGAACGATGCAGGTAACTAACTATTTGGGCTTCTGTATGAACCCTAAAGCTTGAACCCTAAACCCGAAGGTGTGAGGGCTCGGGTCTACCTCCTAAACCCGAAACCCTAATGCAACCCAGAATAACCCAGACCTTAAATCCCAACCCTCAAACCCTTCGTGAGGCCTTCTACATTCCTTATAGAACCCCTGAAGGGAACCCTTACCGGAACTCTTACAGGAGCCACGGAATACGGAGCCCTTAAGGAATCCTTTCGATTCCTTGTAGAACCCGCAAAAGAACCGCCCGAGACCGTCTCGAAACCTAACAAATGCTGCCGTGGCGGCTCGTGCCCCCGGCTGAAGCGTCGGTGGCTAACGGGCCCTTTGCCTTCCGCGCTAAGGGATTTGGGGTTTGGGCTTTGGGGTTTAGGATTTAAGGGTTTTAGGCTTAGGCTTCGGTTCAGAGTTTGAGGCTTCAGGGCATGGGTTTTAGGGCTTTGGGTTGACAGCGAGTCATGCTGCTACGGTTGATGATATAAATCCTGCATTACCCGTAATGAGTACTATACCATAATTCCCATAGTTTAGGGTCCTTAAGGTAATGCAGGATTTATATCATCAACCGTATCACTGCCACATCTGCTATTAACTAGCAATACAGCTGATACTGATTCTTGCCGGCAGTGTTGTTGGTGCTATTCCCCTCTTGACCTGTGTAAATGTTCTTGGATTGTGGAGAATGGTCAATCTATACTGAACTTAGAACCCTAGCAAAAAATATAATTTTAGTTGTTTCTTAGGGATTATAATAACCAAAAACTAAAAGTTATTTCTAAGTACCCCCAAGAATGGTCAATCTGGAACGTTGAGGCTGTAAGGCTGCAACTACGTCGCACCGGCATACGGGAATACTGCTGCACATCCAGCGTACGAATGCTGCTGGTATGTACGGTTTCGTGATATCAGACCGCGGACAACAGTGATCATGGATGGCACTGCTACAAAACATTGCTATGGATCTGTTTGCTTGTGGCGTCCGTCTGGCAGAAGTCGCGGCCCAGCCGACTGTCGCCAAGTTCGGGCCGATACGCGCTTGCGAATCTCCTGCCTGAGCTCCGCCGTCTGCGGGTTGTATCCTCCTCGAAGATGACCGCCAGCGGGTCTCCTGCCTTGACCGCGATGAGCCTGCGGTACTTTCGAACAACATCGTTCCCCGCTTACTCCAACAGCTGCCTGCACAGCCGCTCATCTCGGTCCATCTTCTCATACGGTTGATGATACAATCCCTGCTTTAACCCATAATGAATTTTAGGGTCCTTGAGGTGATGCAGGATTTGTATCATCAACCCCCGAACGCTAAACCCTAAAACCCCAAAGATCCCTTAAAGGAGCCCCTTAAAGGTACCCTTATAGATCCCGTTAAAGGAACCCCAGGGTTTATATCAATCAACCATAGCTCGGGCTCCTCGGAATCTCCATTCCAGAAAGTCTGAAGCTGGTGTAGGGTTAGGGTTTAGGGTTTAAAAGGCTCCTTAAAGGGACCCTTAAAGGGATCTATAAGAGTTCTCAAAGGGTGGTATGGGACTTAGTAAGTCTCGTTATGAGTACCTTAAGTGGGATTGTAAGGAAGTATAAAAATGGTTACCTGAATTCTAACCCTAGTTGCTAAGTAAGTCCCATGATCCTGTAAGTAAGCCTAAGGTAAGCCCTAATCCTAAACCCATGGACCCAGTTCCTGAACCCTAAACTCCCTGAACCACAAACCCGTCAGTCGGATCCTTGTGGGGCATGGGGGTCTTTTTCCCCTGCTTGGCGCTGCCACCGGGATCATATGCGACTTCGATCACTGGTTTCAAAAATGAGTAGCGAGATCCATACCGTGTCAACTAACCAGTGGTTTTGGGGTTCCATCGGCGCTTTAGCTCCTTATTTAATAGGTGTTATCATCATCCCTGGCTCCTTAGCTCCCCCAATACCAATGGTTAGTCAAGCTTGCGTACCCAGCCTTGTTCGAGAGTTTATGAAAATATACTCCTGGACAATTTTCAAAATACCTGGTACCATCGACTCCCTCCACGGACGGAAGGAGTCGCCCGAACGCCGCGAGTGAGAACACGCACTCAAGGTGTGTCCCATGAAAGCCTGTCTCTAGGGCCCCAAAAAAGCACATAAGCAAAAATAAGGATAAGGATATCCCATATAAACCCCTTCAAAAGGAAGCCCAATAAGGTAGG
This sequence comes from Symbiodinium sp. CCMP2592, assembly GCA_905221615.1. Lineage (NCBI taxonomy): Eukaryota > Dinophyceae > Suessiales > Symbiodiniaceae > Symbiodinium > Symbiodinium sp. CCMP2592. The sequence continues at coordinate 225,702 of CAJNDT010006173.1, read as the reverse complement.
GATATCCCCATACAATGCTTCTGCCTTATGTGCTTTTCGGGACCCTAAGTCTCTCGAGATGCACCGTCCTGTCGACTGTGAGCTGAGAAAGGGAAGCGGTACGGCTGATGATACAAATCCTGCATTACCTTAAGGACCCTAAACTATGGGCAGGGTTCCTTTAACGGGATCTATAAGGGTACCCTTAAGTCCTTTAAGGGATCAGGGCTTTAGGGTTTAGCGCTGGGGGTTGATGATATAAATCCTGCATTACCTATTCCTCATTATGGGTAATCCCTAAACCCTTTATAGAACACTTATTACTTATAGTACCCTTATAGTAGTCCCTTTAAAGGAACCCTACGGTACCCTTGATTCTTATGGGTAGTGCAGGGTTTATATCATCAACAGTATCAGCCTTCTGCTTCCTCTGAGAGTGGTGCAAACTTATTGATCAGGGGTTGGGGTTCAGGGTTTGGGGGGGTTAGGGTCTATGTAGGGCCTAGGGGGTTTAGGGTTAAGTTTAGTTCTTGGTTTTGGAAATTTTGTTTGGGCTGACTCTTAAGCGAAAGTCATGACATCCACGGCAAAGGAACCAAGACCCACAAACCGCCTGCCTAAAATCCCAACACAAGCAACGCCTGAGAAACACAACGCCATTCCACCAGCAATCGCATTCCCTGAATCTTGAACCCCTTGGCCCTGAACGCTAAATGTACCCCAGAGCCTAAACCCTAAATCCTAAACCCCTTGAGCCCTGAACTCGAAACCCTAAACCCTAAACCCGTGAGGCCTGAAGATGCGCGAGAGTTCTTCTCTATACTGAACTTAGAACCCTAGCAGAATCATAATTTTAGCTGTTTCTTAGGAATTATAATGACCAAAGATTTAAAAAAATCTAAGTACCCCTAAGTGAACCCCTAACGAAACCCTGAAAAGATCCCCTTAAAGGAACCCTTAAAGGAACCCTGAAAGGATCCCCTTAAAGGAACCCTTAAAGGAACCCAATTTGCTAAGTGCCCCTAAGAGTTCTTCTCTGCAAGAGACCCACCGGGGTCGGCACTCACGTTGATCCCACCACCCCCAAACTCATACCTCAGCCATGGGACTTAGTAAGGTTCCCTTCAGGGGTCCTTATAGGGATCTATAAGGTTCGTTAAAGGGATCTATGGGGTTTAGGGCTTAGGGTCTACTTGGAGGACCATGGGACTTAGTAACTGGAGTTATGAGTATGGTTATAAGTACCCTAAATGGGCTTACCGAAAGTTATAAGTATACATACCTTAATCATAACCCTAGTTACTAAGTCCCATGAACCTCTAAGAAGGATCGATGGCAGCTGTACGTACAAGTAGTTTAGCGCGATAGACAGACAGGCAGCCAGACAGGCAGGCAGGAAAGCAGGAAGGCAAATACATACACACACAGCCACACACACACACACACATTCCTGCAAGCACACAAGCACATTCACATGTACACGCATTGACACGCATACACGCATACGTACACACATGCACATGCACGTTCAAACCCACATACACATATAAATGCACATGCACATGCACATGAACCTGCTCATGTACATGCACGTACACATACACATACGTGCAACGCTAGGTGAAGGTGTGCAAGTAGGTAGTGCTGCTTTCGTGCATGTACTTGTGTGTGCGCTTTTACGGGCAACTAAGCCCCATGCCTTATGTCCTCAATTGCACACCGGAAGTGCTATAGATTAAGTCCACAAAAAGGCCCATAGCAGAACGTCGAGCGTCCCACGAAAATCACCTCCTCAGGGAACAAATCAGACAGGACTTCAAGAAATCAAGGATGTTTTTACGGTTTATGGTCGTTACATGTTCAGCATCCTTCAGCGTCGAAAACTTAAACTTAGAAACCCTAGACCCCGGACTGGCCCTAAACCCTGCACGTTGAATCAAATCCGTTAAATCCTAGACCCAAAACTGGCCACAAGGACTCAAAAGCGGACCGCTGAGCCATCGGCTCCATGTTGTCCACCAGGATGGAGGTATGGTATGCCTCGTCGGTTTCGGGTTAAGGGCTTAGGGTTCAGGGTTTAGAGTTGAGGGTTGGGGGTTTAGGGTTGCAAACGGTTGTTCATAGGACATCCCTAAACCCCCAAACCCTAAACCAGGAGCCCCTCCTAAATCCCTGAATGCTAAACACCTTAACAACCCTAAACTACAAACGGCGCTAAGTGTGAAGGTTGCGTAAGGGTTCCAAAGAGATGGAACTTCAGGGCCCATTTTACCCGCAAGGGGCTGTAAAACAGCCCACGCAGACCCAACCAAACAAAGCCCAGGACAACCCCAGAAATTGCACCTACGAATGCTGCAGCCCAAGAAACCCTTGCAGTCACACTTGCTGAGCCATTACCGAACCTCTGCAGGGCGAAACCCTAAACCCTAAAACCCTGGACCGTTATAGACTGTCTGCTGCTTAGGAGGGAATGGTGGAATGGATCCTTATAGTAGTCCCTATATAATCCCCATAGTAGTCCCAATAACCCATTCCCCCATTCTCTACTAAGAACCAGACAAAAACCTCAACCCTATAGACTCTTATAGGCCCTTATAGACACCCTTATAGTCCCACGGCTTTTCACAACGCGGTGAAAGCAGCGGGGGGCTTTGGGCGGGGCGCAGCCACCCCCCATTTGCAAACACAATGCTCGCATGAATGATGGGCTTCAAAACATATGCTTCAAGAGCGGGGGGGTTGGGGGGGCGCAGCCCCCCCACCCCCATTTGCAAATACAAGGCTCGCATGATGGGTTTCGAAAACTTTCTTCCAAGCAAGTTTGCAGGGTTTAAAAAACAGCGTGGGTGGGGGATCCTTCCCTTCTTTCTTCCTTCCTTCTCTGATTCCTTCTGCTTCCTTCCTTCCTTCCTTCCGTTCTTTCTTCCTTCCTAGTAGCAGTAGCAGTAGTAGTAGTAGTAGTAGTAGTAGTAGTAGTAGTAGTAGTAGTAGTAGTAGTAGTAGTAGTAGTTGCACTAGTTTGCATTCCTACCTTGCCTTCTTCTGCCTTCTGGGCCTTCCTTTTTCTCTCTGTGCCTGCTCGCTTTCTTTTCGGTTTTGCCTTCCCTTCTGAGTTTGCCCTGCAGGGCCTGAGGCAATACTCCCAACAGCCTCAATACTCAACGGTTCATGGCTTGCTCTTAGCCCAAAGCCCTACAAAATAGTAGGTTATGACCCCTGAGTTAAAGGGTCTAACCCTCAAAACGATAGAGTCTCGCGTAGGATCTACTGTAGGGGCCTTTATAATTAGAATATGGTTTTGGGCTCCTTTATACTATACTTATAATAAGGAACCCGTAAGGACTAATGTTGGTAATTATTGAGCTTTAAAGGAACCCTCTTCTCATCAGTAGAGCCTTCAAAGGTGTGTTACCCTGCCTGGCCGAGGCCTGGCACATACGGGCCCAGTTCGGACGCTGCGAGGATCACCTCTTCGACAGCCCTAAACTATAAACCCTAAACCCCCAAACCCTAAACCCCAAACCCTAACCCTAAACCCTAAAGCTGTCGCGTTTCGGGTTCCTTAAACGGCTCTTTAAAGGGATCTATAGGGTTCCTTCGAGGTCTCCTTCAAGGGATCTTCTGGGTTCCTTAATGGAGCCTATAGGGTTTCGGGTTTAGGGTCTACTTAGACAGGATCATTGGACTTAGTAGCTAGGGTTCCTTAAAGGGTTCCTTAAAGGGTTCCTTGAAGGGTTCCTTAAAGGGCTCCTGAAAAGGGCTCATTAAAAGGGCTCCTTAAAAGGGATATTATAAGGTCTCTAAGAAGGGTTTTAGGGTTACTTAGAGGATCATGGGACTTGGTAACTAGGTCTAAAATTAAGGTAACTGTAGTAATGACTACTTATAGCCCCACTTAGGGTCCTTATAACCTTACTTACTAAGTTCCATGATCCTCCAAGTAGTGTTTGAGGATTAGGGTCAAGGTTTGGGGTTTGTGAGGAAGTTTTCTTTACGGGTTCCTAGAAGGATTCTGGGAGAGTTATGTTTGGGACTTAGAAGCCTTCTATCAATGCTTAGAAGGGCTCTATGATAAGAGTACTTAAAGACTCATGGGACTTAGTAAGTAAGGTTATAAGTAGGTTATAATTAGGATAGCCCCACTTAGGGGACTTATAACCCCAATTATAACCTACTTACTAAGTCCCATGATCCTTTAAGTATGTGTCAAAGTTCACAATGCTCTTCGCCGTGTTATGAGACTTGACGCTTGAGGCTTCGGGGTTTAGGGTTTAGGGTTTAGGGTTTGAGCTTGATGGTGTTCGGTGTAGGGTGGAGTTTCGAGGGGAGGGGAAGGACTGAGGATGCAGCAATTAGTAGTCTGAATCTAACCCACCCAAGTGCGCACGTGTGCGAGATGCAGAAAGTTCAAAGCCTAGCTTCGGTTTCGGTCGATTTGGGACTCCTCGTTCTGTAGCCGTACGAAACCAAGCTCCCATCCTGAAGCTGTGACAAGGAAGCCTGAATCCAGCCATGAATGGCTTGCCGATCCTGAAATAGGACTGAGGCTTTACGGTTTAGGGTTTGTCACAAGAGTAACCGCCAAGATGTTATTTCTTACAGGGGCCTTAAAAATTACAACAACGTTTTGGGGTTCCTTATTATGATTATAATTAGTATAATATACTAGAAATACCCCCAAATCCTACTCTAATTATTAAGGCCCCTATATTACACCCCCTGCCAATGTTCAACCAGAGCCCTATAGGCCCTCACCATGTCTCTAGTGTAAACTCGACCCCATAAGCCGTTCATTCTTTCGTTGCTCATAATATGGAAAATCCACAGTTCCCAAAAAATTGCTACTTCAAAGTCATGCAGGATTTGGTCCATCAGTCCTACTAGGCATTTCTGTTTCAGTTGTTGCTATTCCATACTATTCAACGTTAAACCCACGTGAGACCAAAAAAAACCGCAAATATACCTGCACTTATTATGATTACCCTAAACCTATATCCTTAATCCTAAACCCTACACCCTAAGCCCTCAACCCTAAGCCCTAAAGCCTAAACCCTAAACCCTTAACCTAAACCCTTAACTCTGGACCCTAAGCCCTGGCCCTAAACCTGAGCCCTCAACCCTAAACCCTGAACCCTAATTGCATCCCCAGGGCTTTTGGGGTGAAGGGTGCCGCCTGATAGGAGCGTGGAGTCTTCGTGCCGGAAAAGAACTTCATGTCGGGCTATTCCCTTCGTCACTCCTGCACTGGGCTTTGGGTTTTTTTTGGAGCCCCTTTTTCACCCAGCAATCCGGGCTTTGGGGTTTAGGGCTTAAGGTTGAGAGTTGCAGGGGGTGGCGTGTCAATGTCTGTGAAAGGTTCCAGAGAGGGTCGGAATTCTGGGTTTCGAGGTTTCTATACACAATTTAACAGGCTCTCAAGCTTTCCACGCGGGGCCTGCACGAGTGCTACAAGAAAGTCTTCCGCGAAGGTTGGCTTGTTCTGTGAACGGGGCTTGCTACTTCAGGGTTTGTGGTTCGTTCAAGCGCTGTTAAAAGGGGTTTGCTGTGTCAGGGTATAGGGCCCGCGGGGTTTAGGGCATTGGGGTTCAGGACTGTTTCCGGTCTAGGGCTTTGCAGTTCTGAGTTTTGGCGTTGTTGGTTTGGTGGTTCAGAGTTTCGTGCCTCTGAAGACGTCTCAGAGTTATAGATCGTGTTATTACGGTTTTCTATATTTCGTACGGATACACGTGAGAGTCCTCAAAGCAACATCAACCCGCTGAAAGCCACAGCAAGATGCTGCGAGTTTCCGAACATAGGACACTAACATGGCACCCTAAATTGCAGGATCCTATTTATACGGACCCAACATAAGGTACCACTAATTCTCGCAAACTCCCAAACCCTAAACTCTTTATGGAATAGTCCGTATAGATCCCTTTAAGGAGCCCTGAAAGCATGCCTTTCAAGCTACCTCTGATATTCGGAAACTCACACATGGAGGTCTCTGGACCAGATGTGTTGAAGGGCGTTCCCTAAAACCCTAATCCCCCAAACCCACACCCGAAAATCCGAAAAACCCTAAACCATGAACCCTAAACCCCCCAAACCCCTAAACCCTAACCCCAAAACCCTCAACCCTAAAGCCCGCAAAGCCGAAAACACACAGAACCCGTACAGACCCTGAACGGGCTCTGGGCATGAAGGTCTAGGCTCCAGCTCTTCGCTCAACCTTTAAAGGAAGGTTAAATGAGGTTTTGGGTTCAGGGTTTAGGACTTAAAGTTTAGGGTTTGGAGTTTATGGTTTAGAGCATGAAACCCCAGTTGCCGTCATGAACCTACAGACCCAAACCCTAAATCTGTGACCTTAACCTTCAACCAGCCTAAACCCGAAAAGAGGCCCTGACCCAGAACCCTCAGGTGCATGTTGGGGGCCCTGATGATTATATACAAAAGAACTTCCCGGCTGAACCCTAAATCCTTAGCCTAAACCTTAAGACCCCTAAAACCAAAACCCTTACCCCCTAACCCCTAAACCCTAAACCGGAAGCAGCTTTCTTTTGAGCTTCCCGGCTGTACCAGTAGCAACTGCCCTCGACTCCCGCATTGGATCTTGCAAAGCGGGGCATACATTCACGGTGACTTTCGGGATTCTGAACTTCGGGCTCAGGGTTTTTGGGCCTTAGGGGGCTGAGTGGCTCAGGTTTGGGAACCCCAATTCCTAAACCGGTGTACGGTTCAGGTCTCAGCTCGCTTCTGCCGCCTTCAAGGGGGAAGCTATGCTGAGAGCACATCGTTCGGAATGAAGAAAGCACTTGCAGCGTCGCTGTCGGGTTTCAGCTTGAGGGTTTAGGGTTTAGGGTTTAGGGGCCCAGTCTTACACCTTACATCATCGGTGGTGCGAGTGCTTTCAAGGAAACGTGCTGCAGAGACCTGCAAAGCCGCTCCGCGACAAGATGCTTATGTGAGCAGCAGCGAGATCTCATACTCCTTCAGGGCCACTTTCGGAAGGGCCCGTCGGATGCGTTGGGGGGCTAGGCGCCCACCCCGTCCGGACGACAGCCAGCTTGCACTGCCCTCCAAAAGCAAGACCTCTTCGGGCAATGCGCCCGGCATACCAACCTGCAGCACACATCTCCATCTCCCTGTGCCGTGAAGTGTATCCTCCCTGACAGCCAGTCGCCCCACGTCCTCATCCCATGCAAGTCTACGCATCTCGTAAGTGAACTGGCCATCTGGAAGCAGCGACAATCTTTCTGTCCTCTCCTCGTCCACATCCCAATTCAACTGGGCCGTGCGACGTCTCGAAAAACACTTCTGCACATACCAGTCAGGATGCTCTTGCAACACGACGTGTATTGTACAACCCACAATCTCTGCGGCACGGGTACTTTGATCCAGGGGTTCCTTCTCTGAGTCTGCCTGCTTGAAGAACTGCAACAATGGAGTCTCGTCGTCCCTACCCAAATCCAGAACCCCGGCAATGCGCACCTGCATGTCTTGCAGCCTCTCGCTCTCCGTGCAGGAGATGACTGCAGCTCGCCCACTCACCAAGCACACATCGAAGCACACCAAGGCACCAGAAACGGTGCAGCTCATGGCCGAAGAGCCAAAGGGAGGCGTCGATGCCGACATGGCGTAAGACCTTCAGTCGCTTGAAGGCAAATGCTGCCCATCAGTGTTATCATCGAAGATGCCCAGTAACCTTGGAATAAGAAGGGCTCCCTTTTTGGTATTAGGTAACTTTATAAACTTTATAAGAACTATAGGACTACGAAAAGGGAATAAGGGTACTACTGGACATCCTAGTCATACACCCTTACCTGCGCAGGCTTTGGAGTTTAGCCCAGCCATAACCCGACTGACGCTTCACACAGACAGCCCAATGACCCTTAATCTAGGAATATACCTCAAGGCTCAGTATCCCAGAGGGTGCATATAAACTACCACCATGGGATAAGCCCCAAAAAACCATCCTAGTAATGGTTTCGGGGAAACTAGTTCCATAATGGTAGTATATACGGGCCCTAAACCCTAAACCCTATATATGGACTTCAAGGGATGCTCCTCAAGAACAATTAAGGGGTACTGGGCTCTCCAGGTACCACTCCGAACACCCCTAGCCCTAAACCCTAAAACCCCAAACCCTTAACCCAAAACCCAAATGACAAGCTCGGCTCGGCAGCTACACTGCTCCGAACCCTGACAACTGGGCTTGGGACCCAAAACACATACTTTTCTAGGGGTTGGGGTACTTGAAAATGTTCTTATGAGGGTAAGGCGATTGTATTGGGGTTTAGAAAGGCTTTCTGTCCTGGATAGATAGATTTGGGCTTCGAGGTATATCATACTACAACTATGTTGGTCCGAAAGTTATAAGGGAATACTACGATTTCTGATGAATCTGACCCCTAATTGTAAACCCCAACACCCTGCCGTGTTTCAATAACGAGGATATCGCTTCTCCGCTATTCAGGACTGATTCTTTGAAGCTTCCACTTGAAGTTTCTTGGACAGCAACCGTTAACTACGGGGGAACAGTGTAATGGTTCGGCGCTTTGGGCTTTAATTAGGGACTGCGTCTCTAGGGTCTAGGGTTAGTGGTTAGTGAATCATTAAGATGTTGAGGGTTGGCCGTCGCCCTTGAGGAATGGGGCGAGCATACAAAACGCGGATGATGATGAGGAGGACAACGATTATGGTGGTGAAGGCGATGATTATGACACCAGCGATGGCAGCTTTGATGACGGTGCTAGAGGTCGTGATGGTTGGGCTCTGCTGTTGCTCTCTGGGCTTCTAGTCATGGGGCTCATGGGACTGCTGTTACTAATACTAAGACTATGGGGCGTCGACAGGTCAGGCGCCAGGGATAAGCTCAAAGCCTAGTACCGGGCCATTGATAGTTAGAAAAATGTAGGTCAGTGTAGGTGCTGGTCCTTTGTAGTATTTGTGGACTTACAAACGGGACCCTAACTTAGAGAACTACCCAACATAGTACTACAAGTATAGAGGGACGATAAGGGAATGCGAGTTCTTCGGGAATCTACTTCTTATTACGTTGACCTCGAGTGGTGCAACCCTCCTTTCAAGCCCCAGGGATCTACTCAGAGGATCATGGGGGGTTAGGTTTAGCGTCTAGGCCTACAATTAAGATAAGTCTGCTTATAAATACTTATAGCCCCACTTCAGGTGTTTCTTATAACCGTACTAGCTAAGTCCCGTGATCCTCCAAGAAGTAAGTAGGCGGGAACGAAAGTTCGTGAACACGAGCCATCGTTTGGGGCTTGGGGTTTAGGCCTGAAACCTGAACTAAACCCTAAACCCTTGGTGCCTAAGACGAGCGCTGGGGCTTAGGGTCTGGCGTCACGTAGGGGCCTTGATAATTAGAATATGGTTTCGAGGTTCTCACAAAGGGTTCTACAAGGGTCTCTAGAAGGGTTTAACAGGGGGACCGTCACGATTTGAATATAGTGCTGAGGCACATTATACTATAGCTATAACAAGGCACCCTTAACCCTAGGCCCTAGACCCTCAACCCCTAAACTAAACCTCTAAACCCTACTTGGAGGATCATGGGACTTAGTAAGTATGCTTGTAAGTACCCTAAGTGGGGATATAAGTAGTTTTAAGTATAGTTACCTTAATTCTAACTCTAGTTACTAAGTCAAATGATCCTCTAAGCAGTCCCTAAACCCTAAACCCTAAAGATCCCATTATAAGGAACCCTATAGATCCCCTTATAAGGAACCCTATAGATCCCTTTTAAGGATCCTCTAAACCCTACAGCTATAACAAGCAACCCTACGGGCTGGGCCAGGCAATTAGTCGGCCCCTAAAGCACAGTCTAAGCAAGGTTATAAGTACCCTAAGTGGAGTTATAAGTATAGTTACCTGAATTCGCCTCGGCCCCGGCCGAAGCGGTCAGAGGTTCCTATTCGGATTTCCTCTATTCCCCACCTCTCAATCCCCTCCCCAGTGACCCCACCCCGAAAATCCTGGCCACCGCCCCCCCCCCTAAAAAATGGAAACGTGTCAATGAGCCCCAAACTCCTGCCTCCCCCTCCCCTCCCCCCCCCTCCCCCTCCTCCCCCCTTCCCTCCCGCCCTCCTCCGCTCGCTGACAGGTGCGAGTTTTGTGGAGTTTTCGACGACACGGGACTGCAATGTAGCATCTTTATGTGTTGGGGCTCGCCTTTAAGGCTGCAGTACCAAGCGAGTTTCAAACCTGAAATTCTAACCCTACTGCAGATAGTAGCCACTCGCCGCATGCGCGTACAGCCGGGCCGAGGCGGACGACGCGCAGCGTTTCAAATTATAACCCTAGTTACTAAGTCCCATGATCCTTTAAGTAAAGCACAGTCTGCGGAGCATGCTTCGGCAATTTAAGGCCTAGGATTTGGATTTAGGGGCTGCGGTTGATGACGTAATGCTGCATTACCCATAATAAGGAATATACCGTAATTCCTATAGTTTAGGGTCTTTTAAGGTAATGCAGGATTTATATGATCAACCGCATGGTTTAGCGTGTAGGCTTTAAGGTTGAAGGATTCAGAATCCAGAGTCTAAGGTTTACGAGTCAAGAGGTTGAGGCTTTGGGGTTGCAGGGTTCGGGGCCTTAGGGGTTTTAGAGTTCAGGATCCTACTTGGAGGATCATGGGACTTAGTAAGTAAGGTTATAGGTACCCGAAGTGGGGTTATAAGTAAGTGGGGTTATAAGTAATTACAAGTGTAGTTACCTTAGTTATAGCCCGTCTGCGGAGCATGCTTCGGCAATTTAAGGCCTAGGATTTGGATTTAGGGGCTGCGGTTGATGACGTAATGCTGCATTACCCATAATAAGGAATATACCGTAATTCCTATAGTTTAGGGTCTTTTAAGGTAATGCAGGATTTATATCATCAACCGCATGGTTTAGCGTGTAGGCTTTAAGGTTGAAGGATTCAGAATCCAGAGTCTAAGGTTTAGGAGTCAAGAGGTTGAGGCTTTGGGGTTGCAGGGTTCGGGGCCTTAGGGGTTTTAGAGTTCAGGATCCTACTTGGAGGATCATGGGACTTAGTAAGTAAGGTTATAGGTACCCGAAGTGGGGTTATAAGTAAGTGGGGTTATAAGTAATTACAAGTGTAGTTACCTTAGTTATAGCCCTAGTTACTAAGTCCCATGATCCTCTCAGTAGGGTTTAAGGCTCAGTTTCTTGAGCTTTTTCTGCACAAAGGCCTAGAAGTCCATGGTCCAGGATATGGGAGTTTCCGAAAATTAGGGGAACCTCATTTTGGTGCCTTCATAGTAAGGATCCTACTATTTAGGATGCTATATTAGGGTCCCCTATTTTCGGATACTCCCATATGGTCCAGCATGAAGGTTTGGACGCCACTGAGAAGGGAGGCTCATAGGTATTTATAGGTCGGGTGGTTGTCAAGATCATGGTCCCTGTTTGGGTCCCTATTATAGTACGGCACCTAATATTTAGGGTACCCAAAAAGGGACCATAATTTAGACAACTACCCAGGCGGAGGGATAAGTCGTAAGTCTCTGAATGTGGATTGTAACCTTGGTTCCCCACTTGTGAACCGACTTATAACTGCCATTGAACCTCCAAGCACAGCATGCGCAGGTATGTTTGGGGTGTGTGCTTCTCTGCCTCTTGCTTCCGAATGCAGAGAGCGAGACCTAAACCCCTAAACCCTGCACTTCTAAACCCTAAACCCCTAAACCCCTAAACCTCTCACCCCTAAACCCCAAACCCGGAAACCAGAAAAACCAAAAAATGCCAAACCTGGGGACGAGACTGCTAAAGACGAAGAGTCCAAGAAGACAGGACTTAGGTTTTGCTTGTGAGCGCCTTGAGGTTAAGGGGTTTAAGGAACTAAAAGGGCTCCTTTAACGGGAACTCTAGGGTTCCTTATAAGGATCTATAGGGTTTAGGGTTTAGGTTGAGGGTTTAGGGGTTTAAGGGTTCAGGGGTTTAGGGTCAGGGTTTAGGGCTGAGGGTTTAGACGTGTAGGGTTTAGGGTTTAGGGGTTCCGCAGAATTAAGGTAGAACTTTCGCAAGTTTTCGTCTGCTTGCATTGACTCCTGGGTCCAGCGCACGGCGGTCCTTACGAAGTGCACTGAATCCAAGGGTAAAAGGAAGGACCCTTAATAAGGACCCCTAGGTCTAATACCCTTAATATAGCTATTATATACCCATTCTATAGCCCATTATAGGGTAGGGGTCCCCATTAAGGGTCCCTCTTTTTCCCCTTTGACTGAAGTATCACGGGCAAAAAAACCCTCGCCTCAACCCTTCTCCGAACATGTCTGTTCACAGACATGCTCGAGAGAAAGTGGAAAATCAAACGCCGCACGGTTCGTGATCCATGTGATTTTGGTGGTGTGGGTTTACAAAAGTTGTAAAGGATGGCGACATCTGCAGCGCGATCTCGCCAGCATGGCACGCCTCACATGCAAATGGCCACCCCGAATCGCATCTCCTTAGTGAATCATCTGCGAAATCTCGTATTCTTTCAGGGCCACTTTCGGAAGGGCCCGTCGGATGCGTTGGGAGGCTGGGCGCCCACCCCGTCCGGACGACAGCCAGCTTGCACTGCCCTCCAAAAGCAAGACCTCTTCGGGCAATGCGCCCGGCATACTAACCTGCAGCACACATCTCCATCTCCCTGTGCCGTGAAGTGTATCCTCCTTGACAGCCAGTCGCCCCACGTCCTCATCCCATGCAAGTCTGCGAATCTCGTAGGTGAACTGGCCATCTGGAAGCAACGACAATCTTTCTGTCCTTTCCTCGTCCACATCCCAATTTAACTCGGCCGTGCGGCGTCTCGAAAAACACTTCTGCACATACCAGTCAGGATGTTCCTGCAACACGACATGTATTGTACAACCAACAATCTCTGCGGCACGGGTACTCTGGTCCAGGGGTTCCTTCTCCGAGTCTGCCTGCTTGAAAAACTGCAACAGTGGACTCTCGTCGTCCCTACCCAAGTCCAGAACCCCGGCAATGCGCACCTGCATGTCTTGCAGCCTCTCGCTCTCGGTGCAGGAGATGACTGCAGCTCGCCCGCTCATCAGGCACACATCGAAGCACACCAAGGCACCAGAAAAAGGGTAGCTCATGGCCGAAGAGCCAAAGGAAGGCGTCGATGCCGACATGGGGTTCCTACAGTCCCTTGAAGGGAAAAGCTTGCCGGCCGATGCTGCCCTGACAATCCCAAACTTAGAATTATGATATCCCCTATCCTATGCCCTGAACTCCGTGTGAATGCATAAATGCATGGATGGATGCATGGAGGGAGGGAGGGACGTAGGTAGGTAGGTAGGTAGGTAGGAGCATGTGTGTGAGAGAGCATGTATACCTGCGTAGGTATATTATCTATACTCGTCTTCGCTGCCTGGAAGACCAGCCGTCCTATGATGAGCAATTAAGTTAAAGGTGGTACTGGCCATTACGACTAGGTTCCTGAGTGATCCCTAAATAAAAGGGGTACCCTTTTTTCCTAGTATGAAACCCTAAACCCTAAACCCTAAACCCTAAACCCCTAAACCCTAAACCCTAAACCCCTAAACCCTGTTTCAACAAGGAGACCCCAAGTTAAAAAGGGCAACAGGGTACTACTCAGGAACCTAGATGATAAACTGGGATGCCCAGTAACCTGGGAATAAAAAGGCCTCTCTTTTTGGTATTGGGTAACTTTATAAGGAACCTAGGACTACAAAAAGGGAATAAGGGTACTACTGGGCATCCTAGTAAACGATCTTAGATTAATGCGAATGACGGTGGTAGGGGTTAGAAGTGCTGACGATGTACACTACCCTAAACCCTAAGCTCTAAACCCTACCACTACCACTGAGATCTTTGGAGCATGAACTGAGTTTTCAGGCTTCTGGAGTGCTGAAATCTGGAATCAGGGGCTTAGGGGCTTAGGGGTTTAGGGGTTTAGGGTTTAGGATTGAATCTAAATCTAGAGGCTTTGTCTGCAGAAATATGGGAGTTTCCGAAAATAGGGGACCCTAATATAGTACCCTAAATAGTAGGATCCTTATTATAAGGACCCCTAAACAAGGTACCCCTATTTTCGGAAACTCCCATATCACGACTTGGTTTTGTCCGTCCGCATTGACTCCTGGGTCCAGTGCACACCAATGCTGAATGGCGCACTGACCAGCACCTGCCAAAAAAAACCTCGCCTCAACCCATACTGCGAACATGTCTGTTCACAGACATGCTCGAGAAAGTGGAAAATCGAACTCCGAACGGTTCGTGATCCGTGTGATTTTGGTGGTGTGGGTTTTACAAAAGTTGTAGAGGGATGGCGACATCTGCAGCGCAATCCTGCCAGCGTGGCACGCCTCACCTGCAAATGGCCACCCCGAATCGCATCTCCTTAGTGAAACAGCTGCGAAATCTCATATCCCGACAGGGCCACTTTTGGAAGGGCCTGTCGGATGCGTCGGGAGGCTGGGCGCCCACCCCGTCCGGACGACAGCCAGCTTGCACTGCCCTCCAAAAGCAAGACCTCTTCGGGCAATGCGCCCGGCATACCAACCTGCAGCACACATCTCCATCTCCCTGTGCCGTGAAGTGTATCCTCCTTGACAGCCAGTCGCCCCACGTCCTCATCCCATGCAAGTCTGCGCATCTCGTAGGTGAACTGGCCATCTGGAAGCAACGACAATCTTTCTGTCCTTTCCTCGTCCACATCCCAATTTAACTCGGCCGTGCGGCGTCTCGAAAAACACTTCTGCACATACCAGTCAGGATGTTCCTGCAACACGACATGTATTGTACAACCAACAATCTCTGCGGCACGGGTACTCTGGTCCAGGGGTTCCTTCTCCGAGTCTGCCTGCTTGAAAAACTGCAACAGTGGACTCTCGTCGTCCCTACTCAGGTCCAGAACCCCGGCAATGCGCACCTGCATGTCTTGCAGCCTCTCGCTCTCGGTGCAGGAGATGACTGCAGCTCGCCCGCTCACCAAGCACACATCGAAGCACACCAAGGCACCAGAAAAAGGGTAGCTCATGGCCGAAGAGCCAAAGGAAGGCGTCGATGCCGACATGGGGTGTCTACTGTCGCTTGAAGGGAAACGCTTGCCGGCCGGCATTGAAAGGATGCGAACCCCGAACCAAGCGAGCCCACATAAGCCAAGCCAAGCCGTTTACAATCAGGACTGTAGAAACCCTTGTATGGCAGACGTCCGTGTCCAACAACACACCTGTCATACAGAAACCCACTCTCATTTAAAGGGTGCTGCTATAGTAAATTAACCATGGGGCTCTATAGAAGGATTCCTTTAGAAGGTAATATACTATACTAGGATTCCTTAAAGGGTAACATACTACATATACTAGGATATCTTCAAAAAGGGTACTATAGTCTTACCCATACACTTGGCTAAACCCTAAACCCGTATAAACCCAAAAGCCCTACTGGCTGTGTTGTCTCCGGCCAGGAGCAGCGCAGGGGCACTCAAGTTACTTAAGGATGCCACCCCCGACGTCTGTAGACGAAACAAGTACTGTTAGGGTTCCTCTGAAAGGGGTCTATAAGGGTTACTATAAGGGATCTACAAGGGTGCTATAATGTAGAGGCCTTAATAATTAGAATAGGGATTAGGGGTACATTTTGCGATAGTTCTAGTACGGAACCCCCATAACAGTATTGATAATTGTTAAAGCTCTAACCTCCTGTGTTAATAACACATGCACCCTCCGCCGCCCTGCAAACATGTCGCCATGCAGAGACCGACCGACCGACCGCTGATGACCAAAGGGTGTGCGTTCACTGATGATAGTGCAGCTACAGCTACCCACGAAATACCGTCAGCAGAAAAGTAGCTGTCGGAGGGGCGAAGAGTCCATACTCTCGGCTAGGTTTAGGGTTTAGGATTTAGGGTTTAGGGTTGTATGAACATCGGCAGCAGTCTGAGAGGTAGCAAAGGCTCTGTCCTGTGTCATCGGAGGAGGGCACTCTGGCGCAGCTGAGACCCCGAAAGACGTTTAAGGCTTAGGTTTGGTATTAAGCTTCATCTGAACCAGTGTGCCAGCTTGAAATGCAAATTCCGATGAGTTCAGCCTAAACCTGCCTTGAAGGCGCCCTAAACAACCCTAAACCCTAAATCCTAAACCAGCCTGTAGAGGAAGCCTTCTAGGAACCCTTGTGGAAACCCTTGCGCGGAACCCAGAGACGCCTGAGCTGCCGCTCTCAAGTACACTACATCATACTCTAACATACTGTAAAATACTAGACAGATATGATATAATGTACTAAAGCCATATACATACTATACTACATTACTAGACAGATATGATATACCCTGATTATATACTATAGCCATATACTATATTATGCTGCCAAATACTATGGCAATATGCTAAAGCGTAACTATATTACCACTACTATATACTACTATATAGACCCTCAATCCTACGACCTACGACCGTGAGACTCTGCAGCACTGTGAGCCGGCGGCATCAGTGCAAGGACAGACGGGTTTGAACCCGAAGCCTTAAACCCTAAAAGCCTGAATCCTAAAACCGAAACCCTAAACCTACACCCTAAAACTCTAAAACCCTAGACCCTATAGCACCAAACCCGCAATCCCTAAACCCCAAGTTCAGGCTTGACGGATCAGGATCCTGGGTTCACTTGACGGCTTTTGGACCTTTTTGCGGGCAGGTTATAGGGTTTAGAGTGTAAGGGTTTGGTGCTATAAGGCTTAGGGGTTTAGGATTTTGGGTGTAAGGTTTAGAGTTGTAGGGCTTTTCGGATTGCGGGTTCAAGGTTAGGGGTTTTGGGTTTAGAGTTGAGGGTTTGGGCCTTTTACCACATCACCGATGACTGACGAAGGAACCCTTGCAGGAACAAGGAAGCCGTATAAGAACCCTAAAGGGAAATCTCAGAGGCGTTTAGTAGTCTTTGGATGTTCGTCATCCGAAGTACACGTTCAAAAGAGTCCTCACTATCCTTATTCTCTTACTCGGTATGGGGATCCTAAAACAGTCACACCCACAAACATACCTTAAACCCTGAACCCTGCTGCAGAACTCTCATCAAGCCGTCTAAACCCGGAAAGCCCTGGACCCTACTTAGACGACCATTGGACTTAGTAACTCGTGTTATAATTAAAGTAACTATATCTGTCATTACTTATAACCCCACTTCTGGTACTAATAACCCGACCTTGCTAAGTCTCATGATCCTCCAAGTAAATCCAAAACACCAAAACCCTAAAACATGAAACCCTGCAACCTTTTTTACAAGCTCCAAGGCTTTTCGGAGCCCGCTGACTCAGCACCTTGGTGACTGAAAAGAGTCAGGCACGTAGGGTTTAGGGTTTAGGGGGTTTAGGGTTTAGGGTTCAGGGGTTAAGAGGGCTTAGGGGAAGCATCGTCGCCCCCAGGAGTTTCTCAGAGGGTAGCGCAAACCCTATAGAACCGATATGCACCCTTGCGGAACTCTGACCAACACCCTCACAGAACCCGTCTAGCCCTGAATCCTGAGGACCCCGAAAAGGGACGAGCTGTCTGAGAACACTTTGACAGAATATTATGGTCTAGATTCTTGGGCTTAGGGTTTCGGGCGTACTTTATCCCGGACAGACCCTACATCGCCCTACATAACTACTTGGAGGATCATGGGACTTAGTAAGTATGGTTATAAGTACCCTGGGTGCGGTTATATGTAAATGTAAGTATAGTTGCCTTAATTATAGCCCTAGTTACTAAGTCCCATGATCTTTTAAGTATGCAATAGTACATCCCAACACCCTAGCCTAATCAGTGAGTCCCCCTACTCGTATGGAACCCTTCTGCCGCAAACCCCTGAAAGAATTATCATTACTATAAATACTACTCTTGTTCGTATTAGTCTTAGTTGGTATACTATAAATACTACTCTTGTTCGTATTATTCTTAGTTGGTACTGTCATTACTATCATGGTTGGCATGAAACCTGAGAGTAGTTTATTATGAATAGTATTATTGGTATCCATATGGGAGTTTCGAAAATGGGGGACCCTAATATAGCACCCTAAACAGCCAGGATCCTTATTATAAGGACCCCAAACTAAGGTACCCCTCATTTTTGGAAACTCCCAATTCCTAAACCCTAAACCCTAAAACCCTAAACCCCTAAACCCTAAACCCCTTATGGATCCCTTTAAAGGAACACCTAAACCCTACTATGGAGTCCCTTTAAAGGAACCCCTAAACCCTATGGACCACATATTATCGCCAGCTGGGGTCTCTCACACAGAGCCCGCCGCGAAGCCGGACGCCCAGGCCCATTGGAAGTTGTATCCTAGGCTTGGGGTTTAGGGCTCCTTCAAAGGAACTATAGGGGTTCCTACAAGGGATCTATATATTGGTACTGTTTTTGAGGTTTAGGGGTTTAGGGTTTAGGATTTTATTAAGGCTTAGGGTTACAGGTCGTTGTTTTTCGGTTCGGGTGTTGGGGTTGAGGGTTCTAGAAAGATTGTGATTAAAGGCTGTATAAGGGCATTGCATTTGACAACGGTTTTGTTGGGTTGTATACGGGCTTCTTGAAAGGGTGTAGGCTTTACCCAGACAAGTTGGATTTAGAGTTCATGAACTGGGGTTTACGGCTTCGTCAGCCTCAACCCTAAACCCTAAACCCTAAACCCTAAACCCTAAACCGTGTACGACGTGAAGTTTGAGGGTTCAGGGGATTTTCCCTGCTTGCTTCTACAGTTCGGGATCTAGGATTGGCATCGGTGGCGAATTTCGGTTTAGGGTTAGGGTTTAGGGTTTAGGGTTTAGGGTTTAGGGTTTAGGGTTTAGGGTTTTGGATTTCAATACGAGCTAGGATGCCCAGTAACCTAGGATTTAAGAGGGCTCCCTGTTTGGAACTGGGTAACTTCACAAACAACCTGGGACTACAAAAAGGGAGTAAGGGTTGGAGCAGGTTCGCAACGTTCCCCAGGCATGGCAAGAATGACTAGGATACCAAGTAACCTAAGAATAAAAAGGCCTCTCTTTTTGGTATTGGGTAACTTTATAAGGAACCTAGGACTATAAAAAGGGAATAAGGGTACTACTGGGCATCCTAGATGAGGTGCCAAAGCCACTAATCCCCAGCCAGGACAGCAGAAGGCAAACTCAATGACACGCCGTAACCTCAATCCTGAATAAGACGAGGCCTGAAACCCCGAACTGTTTCTGAAATCCCTGTCAAGCAGCCAACTCTCAGGCAAAACCCCGGACCCCCCTGCGAGAAGCTGGAAAAAAGTCTTGACTGTGGGGACCAGGGTCAACGGAACCTTCATTAAACCCTAAAGCCTAAACCCTAAATCGTGTGGCCTCTTGGAACCAGAACCATCCAGCAACCCTAATGTAGCGGCGTTAATTAATAATCAAAATAAGGCTTGGGGATATATTATACCATAACTGTAATAAGGAACCCCCAGAACCCTATTCTAATTATTAAGGCCCCTACATTAGAACGGCACCAAAACCCAGATCCAAACCCAAACCAAAAGCCCGACAGTCCAAAACCAGAGACTTTCGCGTGGGACAGACCAAAAACTGTCATACAACCCTTTGCACAATGCTGACGAAAGCCTTGATGCGAGCGTTGTCGTCAACCCCTGCATAGAACCATAAAGACCTTTAGCAAACCTTTCAATGCCCTTGCAAACCGTGAAAAACGTTTCTAGTACCCTTGTAACACCTGCATGTGGAGAAACGCGCATAAACCCCCTGTAAAACCCCGACCGAACCCTCTAAACAATCCAAAAGAAGCCTAAATCCCAGACCCTACACCTTAAACCCTAAACCCAAACCCCCAAAATATCTGTGGTCGCGGCCCCCGAGCCAGCCGGTGACGTCGACTGCCTCCGACATCCATGTGGTCAGGAAATCGTTATGGGGGGAATGGGTTATAGGGACTGCCCTAAACCCTTTAAACCCCTAAACCCCTAAACCCTCAAACCCCTAAACCCTTAAACCCTTAAACCCCTAAACCACTAGACCCCTATCCTGCAAAAAACCCTAAACCCCTAAACCCCTAAACCCTTAAACCCCTAAACCTTTAAACCACTAAACCCCTAAAACCCCAAACCGTGCGCCCTAAACCCTAAAACCCGATGGTTCGGCCTGGAGAGCGCTCGGGTGAAAGATAAACTTACTTGGAGGATCATATGGTTCCTTAAAGGGGTCCTTATAAGGATCTAGAGGGTTCCTTAAAAGGGATCTATAGGGTTTAGGGTCTGCTTGGAGGATTATGGGACTTAATAAGTATGGTTATAAGTAGGGTTATAAGTAGTTATAAGTATAGATACCATAATTTTAACCCTAGTTACTAAGTCCCATGATCCTCTAAGTAGTGTTTGGGTTTAGGGTTCCCTTAGAGGGATCTACAGGGTTCCTTCAATGCGCCCCAAGGGTTCCCAGGGTTTAAGGGTTTGGGCTTAAGGTTTAGGGGTCTCGGGGTTAAGGGGTTTCGGGGATAAGGTGTAGGTTTTAGGTTTCGGTGCGTCGTTTCTGAACGTCTCCTTCCGACTGCAGGTGCCGACAGAACCCCTTTTTGGGGAGGCGGTCCATGGGTTCTGGGCTTAAGGCTTCTATTAAAGGGTTTAGGGTGTCTTTTTCAGGGTTTAGGTTTTAGGGGCTTAGTTGAAAGGGTTTTGCGTTTAGGCTTTATGGTTGAGGGTTTAGGGGTCCAGGTTCAGGGTGTGGGCATTAGTATTCAGGGATTGGGGATTAATATGGATGAAGGAATGTGGGGATGTAAATGAATAAAGTATGGTTTTGCGGTACGTTGCACTAATAATATATCACGAAACCCTGAGGAACAGTATTCCCAAGTATTCAAGCCTCCTTTCTTAGGTGTTCAACAAGAAGAACAGACACACACACACACACACAGTTTTAGGGTTTGGGGTCTGGGGTTTTACGGTTTAGGGTTCCGTGCTTAGGATTGATAGATAAGTAGATTAGCAGACAGGGTTCCTTCTAGAGTTCGCAGAGAGTTCGTGATTCCCTCAACAGGCTACGGAGCACAAACACTAAACACTCAAGCCTAAACCCCATCAGAACTGCCTCACCAATAAAGTAGAGGCCCGGGTGCTTCTTGCACTCCATGGTCTCGTCCTTGGCAGCGCTTTTGAGGATGGCAGAATGGTCCGAATCCTGTCTAGAGTCCAGCTCGTACTCTCGGAATCGGCAAACTTGTTCCTATACCTTAGATCCTGAACCCTACACCCCTGAAACCCCTATACATCCCGAAAAAATACCCTTATAGATTCCTTATAGTAACCCTTATAAACCCTTTAAAGGAACCCTAAACCCTGGGCAATATGGTAAGCCCCAGAGCTTTTTTTCCTGAACCTATCCGGCAAGGCTTCTCCGGAAGAAGCCTCACCCTACCCCCACCCCAAGCCCAAGCAGTCGTACTTCGGCTGCCCCTCAGGCGGGATACGGCGCTCGCAGGGGAGCAGGCCGATCCTAACCGGCAAGTCCACTTACTTCTGAAGGAAGGTCTTCAGCTCCGGCTTGGGGTCCCCGAGCTGGGACTGGTAGCTCCTTTCGGGCAAAATGGATCCGGCTCCCACTGCGAGCCCTAAACCCCTAAACCCCTAAACCCTAAACCTCCCGGGCTGATGGCCCATCCATTGGCCAAACCCTAAACCCTAAACCCCTAAACCCTTAACCCTAAACCCTAAACCCCTAAACCCTTAACCCTAAACCCTTAATTAACCCTAAACCCTTAACCCTAAACCCTAAACCCCTAAACCCTTAACCCTAAACCCTTAATTAACCCTAAACCCTTAACCCTAAACCCTAAACCCCTAAACCCTTAACCCTGAACCCTTAACCCTAAACCCTTAATTAACCCTAAACCCTTAACCCTAAACCCTAAACCCCTAAACCCTTAACCCTAAACCCTAAACCCCTAAACCCTTAACCCTAAACCCTTAATTAACCCTAAACCCTTAACCCTAAACCCTAAACCCCTAAACCCTTAACCCTGAACCCTTAACCCTAAACCCTTAATTAACCCTAAACCCTTAACCCTAAACCCTAAACCCCTAAACCCTTAACCCTAAACCCTTAATTAACCCTAAACCCTTAACCCTAAACCCTAAACCCCTAAACCCTTAACCCTGAACCCTTAACCCTAAACCCTTAATTAACCCTAAACCCTTAACCCTAAACCCTAAACCCTGGACAGGTGCTGTCAGACAAGAGGAGAAAAGAAGCCGTATGGTCCTGAATAGTCTAGGTACTTAAAGGCTCATGGGACTTAGTAAGTATGGTTCCTTTAAGGGGTCCTTATAGGGATCTAGAGGGTTCTTTAAAAGGGATCTATAGGGTTTAGGGTTTAGGGAGTACTTAAAGGCTCATGGGACTTAGTAAGTAAGGTTATAAATGGGTTGAAATTAGGATAACCCCACTTAGGGGACTTATAACCCCAATTATAACCTACTTACTAAGTCCCATGATCCTGTAGGTAGGGGCTTCGAAAATCAGTGCGAAAATTGGGGCTGTAGTATGACTCGAGGCCTTATGGTCCTTCATAGTGGGTATGTGTGGTATTAAAGAGGGTAGTTGGGGGGTCTAGGTAGGGGCTTCGAAAATTAGTGCGAGCATTGGGGAATAATGACTCTATAGGGACTGCAGTGGTGCTTTTTGCTCAGTATTCCGCACTATAGTACAGCAGTAGAGTCGGGGGTTCAATCAGGAATTTACCTTAAACCCAACAATCAATGCCAGTTACCCTAAACCCTAAACCCTCAACCCCAAACCTTAAATCCCAAAACCTAAGCCTCTAAACTGCGAGCCCCGGAGCCTCTATCCGCCTTTGCCAATCGACCCTACTTAGAGGGACTTAGTAGCTAGGGTTATAATTAAGGTAACTATACTTGTATTTACTTGAAACCCCGCCTAGGGTACCTATAACCTTACTTACTAAGTCCCATACCCCCTTCATAGAACCCTTATAGATCCTTTTCGGGATCCCTTTAAGGAGCCCTAAAAGGACGCCTTTAAGGAACCCCCTTTAAGGAACCCTTTAATACTAACTCCCACGATCCTCTAAGTAGCGCAACTCGGAAACCCGGAGAAGCCCAAAAGCTCGCAACTTTAGAGCTGAACCCCTACGAATCCTAGGGTCCCTTTAAGGGGGGTTCCTTTCAAGGGTTCCTTTAAAGGGGGTCCTTTAAAGGGGTCTGTAAGGGATCTATAGCAGGGTTCCATATATGGGGGCCTTAACAATTAGAGTAGGGTTTTGCGGCCCATTCTGCTATAATTATGATAAGCAATTAATGATTAAGAATGATTAAGGCCCCTATATTAGGTAACCGAACACTAAACTTTATTAGACCCTAAATAATCCCTAAGCCGAACCTTTCTACATCGCCAGACTCGCATAAGCCCACAGACCCTCAAGCTTTGACAAACCCTAAAACCTAAACCCCAGAACCCTAAACTCTAAACCCCTAAAACGCTAAACCGTGGAGCCCTAAACTCTAAAGCCCCTAAAGAACTACCCTTTGGCCGGCCGACCGAGAGCTCGTCCGTGGAGACGCCTCCACAGGTCACCTCTGCCTACGCGCGGATTGATTTGAGGGTTTAATTCAGAGTTAGGGGTTTAGGGTTTAGAATTAGGGGTTAAGGGTTTAGAGTTCAGGGCTTAGGGTTTAGAGGCTTCCGGTAAAGAGGAATAATAGCTGTTGGGTCGTTATGTCGATAGTGACCGTGGAAGACCTGATTAGGGACGTAGGAAATGGGATATAACAAGGTTGAAGCTGCCGTGACCTTACTTTTTATGTGTGCTCTAAGCATCAGGGTTTAGGCTTAGCTTTCGGAAACAAAACCCGGAACCCTAAGCCCTCACCTGCAATTGCTTTACCTGCTTATGACAAATTTCAAAGATGTCTGCCTTGGTGATGCGGCGGTTGACAATAATTTAACAATGCGGATCCGACAAGGGTTGTTTGAAGAACTCGTGGGTTCAACAAGGGTTCTTTACACGGCTATACAACGGTTCTATAACGATTCTTGACCGAGCTCTGCACAAGCGGTTCTAGAAAGGGCTTCTGGGCTCGGGGTTGCGAGATGGAGGGTTTTGGCACACTGAGCAGAACACGACCACAGGGCTTTACGCGAAAGGCAACACTACATGTCGTTTACGCAACCGACCACCGGTCTCGGTGTAGGGTTTAGAGTCCAAGGACATCCCAAACACACTGTAACCCTTAAATCGAGGGGCAAGCCAGGTTGTGGGAAACTCGGCTCTCACATTATCGCTTCAAGCCACAATTCTGCACCCTACCTTAACCCCAAATAACCTACCCGTTTAAGGACTTCTATAAGGAAATCATGAAAAAGGAACCCTTAACCCCAAATACCCTACCTTTTTAAGGACTTCTATAAGGAAATCATAATAAGGAACAACAAAAAATGTAGGTTCTTCAGGGTCCGGGCAGGCAAACCGCCCAACCCCAGGTCCTCCATCCCCGCCCCAGGTCCTCTGCCCCACAACCCCCCAACTCCAGAGCCCGAAACGATCCGAAACCCCAAAAACCTAAACGCCAGCGTGGAACCAAAAGCAACGCCCAATTCCTCCCCAGATCCTAAACCCTAAAACCCTAAACCCCAGACACTAAACCCTAAACCCTAAACCCTCATGGCAACCATGTTCATCACGAAATTTTCACAAAGAACCCCATCTTTACCCTGCCATCACATCTACTTACTGGGTGCCTTGAGCCCTGAAGTTATGCTCACCTCAACTGCAGGCGCACGGTCTGGGACGTGGCTTTGGGAGTTTGGGCCGGGTTTGGTGCGTGCACCTTGTACCCCAACGCCAATGGCTAAACTGAACCTAAACCCGAAATCCTGTTTGCACACACCTAAAGTGGTAAACCCAAGAAAACCCTAAACCCCAAGAAACCTAAACCCGAAACCCGAAACCCTAACCCTGAGCCCAAACAAATCCTAAACCCTGAACCCTAGACCCTGAACCACGCATCCCAGGCCTTCAGGTAGCCTTCAGTTCCCGCGACTGGCACCTGTCAGTTCCAAGAGAACGGCTTAAGGGTTCAGGGTTTAGTGTTTAGGGACTTCAGAGGCCGCAAAAGTTAAAAAAATGCTGTTCAAAGAGCTGGTGTAAGCCTGAAGATTTAGGATCTATCAACCCCACACCTGACCGTAAACCCTAAACCCTAAACCCCCCAACCTTAAACCTTAAACCCTATAACCACAACTACGAAGAATCTGTCGGCTCGGGAGAAGCAGCCTTCACGCAGGACCGAAGCTCCAGACTTCCGTCGAGCTGTTCCCCCCAGGGTTTAGGGTTTAGGGTTTAGGGTTTAGGGTTTAGGGGTTAGGGGTTAGGGTTTAGGGTTTAGGGTTTAGGGGTTAGGGGTTAGGGTTTAGGGTTTAGGGCCTAAACCCTAAACCCTAAACCCTAAGCCACACCGTGACACGATAGGTGAGGCTTTGGGCTATAGGGTTCCTTCAAAGGGGTCTATAGGGGTTGCTATAAGACAAAGATCTATAAGGGTATTGCAATATAGGGGTCTTAATAGTTCGAGCAGGGCGTTGGGGTACATTTTACTATAAAGATATGAAGGAACCCCCCACAATAGTATAGGTACTTATTTGGGCCCCTATAGCCGGTGCACATGTGCGTCCATCGCCGTGCATGGGTTTTGAAGACACAGTCTACCCAGACCTTCCAAAATCCCTTAATTAAGGAATATCCCTTAAATTATAGTAGGATCCTTAATATAATGTAAGGTATATTCCTTAATTAAGGGATTTTGGAAGGTCTGGGTACATCGCATCAGACTTCTTCTGGCTTTGTCAACTCAACAACAGACGTCACGCCCTAAATGCTCTGAACCGCCACCATCAATTCTCTTCCAAGGAATTGAGGAGAAAGATCCGCATCGGTCGACGTCTTGCCAAAATCACTGCAAACTGCCACAACCTTGCTGCAAGCGTGTCAGGCCGGTACTGCCTGGGTCCTGACTACGTGTACCGATACCCCCCACGTTGTATAGGCGCCTCAAGAATTAGAATAGGCTTTCATAAGGTTCTGGGAATTAGGGGACTGCGTCATACGATCATGATACAGGGACTACAACCGGATATTGCTAAAAAAACAGTTCTCCGACCCGAACATTACATGGTATGCTATGACCACAAAAAGAACCCCCAGAGAATTCCGTCAATATGTAGGGGTCCCAAGGGGTTGTTGGGCTTGGGGTGGCAAAGGAACCTGCTTCTTCGCTGCTGCACAAGCCTCCTCGAGCTCGTTTCCGGCACACCTGGCAACGACCAGCAGCTGCACGTCATATGGGTACTTGCCCCACAAGGAGCTGGTATGGCCAACATGTGCTTTAAATGTCCGAAATGGGATCTGCATCACGTTCTGGGAAACCAGGGCCGCGGCATGCTCGCACTCAACGATTTGTTCCTTGAGCAACGAAGATGCCTAGTCTCCTTTCTCTACGTGAGCGTCTCGAGGATTCGTTTGGCCTTGGTCGCCCAAGACTTTGTTCAATCAAGGGTCAGGGTTAGGGTGACACTAAATCTTAAATCCGAAACCCTACCAACACTAAACCCTAAACCCTAAACCCAAAGCCCTGAATCCTACGCCCTAAACCCTAAACCCTGAACCCCTTTAGTACCTTATGGAGCCCTTATAGTTCCTTTAGAGGAACCCTAAACCCGTAAACCCTCTAAAGGAGCCGTAAACCACGTATCCCAGGCCCCTAAACCCTAAACCCCTAAACCCCCAATCCCCTAAACCCCTAAACCCTAAACCCTAAACCTCCATACCCTAAACCCTAAACCCTGAACTGAACCCCGGGCCTCCCAATGCTTTAGCAGCTGCACCAAACTGCGCAGCTGCTCGGGGCGGAGGTCCTCCAGGATCTTTGACTCTGCAGCTTAGCCGGTGGGGGGTTCCATAAAAGGGGACAATAAGGGTTGCTATAAGGGTCTATAAGTCTGTAAGGGTCTAGGGCTTAAGGTTTAGGGGCTTAAGGGGGGTTCAGGGGTCTAGGGGTTTAGGGGTTCCTTTAAAGGAACTATAAGGGCCCCATAAGGTACTATAGGGGTTCAGGGGTCTACAGGTTTAGGGGTTTAGGGGTTTAGGGGTCTCGGGGTTTAGGGGTTTAAGGGCTTAGGGGTTTAGCGGTTTAGGGTTTAGAGTTTAACATTTGGGTCTTTGACTCTCAAAGTTTTAGGGTTTGGGGTGGAGCTATACCGGCTCCTTCAGGGGGATCTATATGGTGTTGTGAGTTTCTATAAGGGATCTTTAGGGTTTAGGCTTTGGGCTGTAGGGTTTAGGGCCTGGCTAACTTTAACGCTTCGAGTTTAGGATTTCAAGATCAGGTCAGGGTTTAGGACTTCGCGTTTAAGGCTTAGGGTTTAGGGGTTTAGGGTTTAGGATCTTCGAGCTTAAGCTGTTTCGGCTTAGGGTTCAGGGCTTAGGGTCTTCGGGTTTAGGGTTTAAGATCTGAGGGTGTTAGCGTTTGGGGTTTCGGGTTTTTGATTGAAGGCTCAGCGCTTTGGGTTTGGGCTTAGGATTTAAGCGACCTCCGTCGTCACCGTGTTAAAGGCTTATTAACCCGCTTTTTTCAGGGCCCTGGGATGCCTTGTAACACCGTTACGAAGGGAAGGGGTTGTTTCATGAACCAGGGGTTTGCATTACTTTGCTTTTGCTGGAGGGATGGGCTTCAGGGTTCTGCATGAATCCTAAACCTTATAAGGCCCTACTAAACCCCAATACTAAACCCCAAACCCTACGGACCCCGTATAGAAACTCGTAAAAACCATAGGTTTGCAGGGTTCTGCACAAATTAAACGACCATGGAACTCTGAAAAGCTCACAGGGACCCTTAAAATGGCAGGGGGGAAGGGGGCAGGGGAGTATACTTCCGTAAATAGGCCTTATTCGGTCCGCATTAAGGCCCCCTGCCCCCCCCCCCCTACCCCCCTACTTGGAGGATCATGGGACTTAGTAAGTAAGGTTATAAGTACCTTAAGTGGGGTTGTAAGTAATTATAAGTATAGCTACCTTAGTTATAACCCTAGTTATTAAGTCCCATGATCCTCTAAGTAGTGCTTGTTGTTGCTCAAACCTTTGTGTTAGCCTCCCCTAGCCGATTAAGGTCGTTATAAAGGCCCCCTACCCCCCCTACCCCTACCCCCCTAAGCGTCCCCATGAAATGAAAAGAAGAGGTTCTGGCCCGGCTCTAAGGCTTGGGACTTGGACCC